>JANJEY010000009.1:42213227-42224787 GCA_024703695.1 Erythroxylum cataractarum
CTATAATTTTATTAGCTTTCTTAATAAGCGTGTATTTTTCTAAAACGACTCTTATTATGAAACGGAGGGAGTATTAAATTGCCTTGAAATTGTGATCTGTATAATTAAGATGAGAGAAAAATGAAAGGTTAATTTTGGAAGAAAAATTATAAATATGTATACAAAGTCAAGAAAAATTAACTGTGATATGTATTGGCTACGTTGACCGCGACAACATATTACTCTGCGTACAACGTGGGACGTAAGACGGAGGGGATAGATCATGGATGATAGATCTGCTCGGCATCACTGGCTGCAACAGTGTTTGGAAAGATCGTATCTCGATAAACATCTCCTCAAGTGTCAGGATTCGTACGTATAAACTACTAAATCACAGGCTTTACTTTAGACCCTTTAAAGTTCTAATCAAGTTTGACAAATTACTAGATGAAACATACGCGCTTGGACAATAATTTCTTTCGACAACATCTAAGCAAGTGGATTTCTACGCCAAGACAGCACTTGTGTGTTCAACAAAAGTGTTCCCCGGATGAATTGATTTGGCGGATGGATACATGTATTTATTCGGTTGGTTGGAATGTGCATTATTGAATGGTAGCTAGTAGCTGGGAGTCACCTTCAGGCTCTTCAGGACTACAGATGGTGATGTCTCCACTACAATTTCGCCATTAATACAATCAATAAGGTAGAGACAAATTGACATGGCTGGTCCATTCTTGGTCTAGGAAATTTAAAAAACACACTTACCTTGTTTACATAACATTTCGTACGTTCCAGATAAGCCATTTAATAACGTAAGAGGCCTGCCTCCAGAAAGTTGGTAAATCAATATGGTCATATATTTCTTTGTTTTTCGCTTGAATGGCAGTGTAGAAGAAGCATTTCCTGATCAACTAAGGTCTGAATAATGATGGGTGTGAAGCATTATTATACAAGTACTAATTCAGATTTGTAGCATTTGTTTTTGTTAAGGACCATTAAAAGGTCCAGAAAAATGGCCTTCGCTGCTGATTCAAGCTGGCATATACGGCTGGATTTTAGAACCAGAAATTAACTAGTGATAATTTATTGATAGTTCATTTTATATTGGTTACGAAGGCCTAAATATACAGGCAATGAAAAGTAAAGATTAATCAAATACATCAAAAATTGAAAAGTTTAAATCCTAATAAATAACAAATTTATTTTAACAGGTAATATTTTATCTTCTAACAAATAACAAATATTATCTTTACTACTTTATCTTAATACTCCTACATTTATCATTCTCTAACATATACAATATGCATCATTTTCATGTGCACGGTAAGAAATATTATGTGTTAGTGAATATATAAAATTAATTAAGTTGGCCTTATATAACATTTTAAGTTATTGTGATGAAACGGTCACTTAAAATGGTATCAAAATCTTTGTGACTAAGTGATCGAGAGTTCAAATCCTACTACCTACCTATTATTCAACACAAGATAAAATAAATATGTGTAAGTTTCAAATCCAAAGAACTTTCACTTGAGGGAGTGCGTTAGTGAATATATAAAATAAATTAAGTTGGTCTCATATAACAGCTTAAGCTATTATAATAAAATGATCACTTAATACTATGGAACGAGAAGTATTCATTATTTTTGTATCTTTCTCCAGTCCTGTCCACGAAAAAAGAAAAGTATTAATTCATGTAGAATTATTACATTAAATATCTATTAAGTGCATCTTAAAAATTGTTATTTTATAAATTATTGATTAATTTTAAATATAATTTCTGAATTATTATATATATTAACTAATTTGCGCACACAATTAAGTTGGGGCAAGCAAATACAAAGATGCAGATTGAAGCTAAGCGGTCGAAAACATCGGACACTGATATGTGTATATTTTGCTTGCGTTTGCGTATGTTTGGTTGGGAACGGGGCATTGGATTCCTGACCTTAACTCTTTGCAAATGCTTCTCTTGGACGGCCTAGGACTTTTGTCCCCTTCTTTGTGGACAAATTTTCTTAGTTGGTAGAATAACTAGCTAGCTGTAGTTCTCACGGATTTTGCTGCCCTTACCAAGTCGTGAGATCCTTGAAGACATAGGACCATCAATGGAGGGCTGTTTTGGTAACTACAGGGAAACAATGACTGCCTTTTGTTCCTCTTTTTCACATTGTCCCTGTCATTGTCCGGTTCGGGACCCTTCCTAACTAGCTTCTCTTGATTCCTATTGCAATCTTAAGGCATAATCTACCTCTTCTTGCAGTATGTGTTGGAGTCCTGTTTATTATGTTTAAAAGAACCGTATTTTTATTTTATTTGTTCCATTTTTATATATTAAAAAAAATTAAATATATTTTCTAAAACAAAGGACTGGCACTAGATGAATTTACAAACCTAGCACCAAGGAATATAGCATCGGTCAAGTTTCTGGGTCAAAGGGTATTATTGTCCATATAAATATTAGTATCTCATTTTAACCGTTTTCAGTCTCAGGCAACGAATATCGGGATTAGAGCTGGTTTGCTTAACCGTTACTATCGGTGACCGTAACTTTTCTCGGTCGAACTCAAACGGCACCGTTTCTTATTTGGAATAAACTACCGAAGTTTTATAATCCAGGTTGTTCTTGTTGTTGATTTACTTAGAAAGATTACTTTTTTATAATTAAAAAGTCACGAATTAAACCATATGAAGAGAGAGTTTCGAAACATGCAAATTCATATATTCTGAAAATATAAATTGATGAAACAGCAAAAGTAGTTTTTTTTACCCTTTGGATTTTGTTTAGTTTTGTCTGTAATAATGCTAAACTGGTTTCCTTTCTCTAATGATTTTCCAACATAGGAAATTAGTTATGATGGTGATTGAGACTTGATAAGAAGGGAGGTCTCGTTCCATGCAAAGCTTAATCAACAAATATCTCTACACATTCACATTCAATCTTTCACTGTGTCTTCTCTTTCTTTCTCTTGCTTTATAGGAAAGATCCAATCTTTGCAGCTGTCAGTGGTTACTCTCAACACAGAATCAAACAAATTGAGTAACCGAGGGCACACCATCCTTGAGCTAAGCAGCACATACAGGCCCATCGAGTGTTTTGTGCTGCTTACTTTTCTGGGTCTTTCTCGTTTTTCTGTTTCCTTGAAGAAGGCTTAGTGTATGTGTATGTGTCTGTGTCTGTGAGCTGTGATTACTAAGAGAGAGAGAGAGAGAGAGACAGAGAGAGGGGTTGCAATGGAGTAGCTGCTGAAGAAACAAGAGGGACCTACAGCTTGATCGTTGGCGAGCAGCGACGGTCATTGTCAATGATTCTCCCTTTTTCTTGTTCCCTTTTTCTGCTTTGGTGCTGTTGGTGATTCTCTCAATATCTTATCAGTAATCACACTGACATAACACTCGCTTGATGACAAGGGATAGATCTTGAGCATCAAGATCTCTTCCCCAATACTTATCAAGCTCCATTTTATTTTTGTGGGAATTCGTTGGTGGATGTTGTTGTTCTTCTGAAGATGTTGAAAAAATTTAGCTGCTTTCTTCAGGCGTTTGCTAGGGGAGTAGAAGATCTTAGTCATATGAGGAGATCTTTCATTGTGAGTTGCTTAATTTCCCTCTTTTGGTTATCTTCTGGTGAATTAGCCTAATTCTGCTATGACATTGCTATACAAGAACGTTAATGAAACGAATTTTGTCGGGATCCGATTAAACTCCTGAACACAATTTGCTTTTTCTATGATTTCTCTGTTATCAAGTGGGAAAAGGAACTGAGTTTCTAAGTATGTGTTAGCTTTTTGGTAAAATGTAGCTGGGTAGTGGGCTTGCTATTCATCAATGAGTAATAAAACGAGATATCTCTGAGCTACATAATCGACATCTTCACATCTTTTGAGTTATTTTTATCAACATGATTCAGTTTCACTTTTCATTCGACTAATGAGTTTCGCCCTTTGGTTTGCTTGCGTTGCCTATTTGAGGTTGTTTAAAAGTTTTTAGATGCATGTATGATTAATAATTACCTTCCATCATGAACACTTGCAAGACCAATAAAAAAGAAGACAAGATGGTTCGTATATGGATCATTGATCCGTATAAGGTACATCACATACAGGTTTCTTGACTGCATTTTTTTTTTTTCAGATACTGAATGTGCTTCTGGTACTTGTATTGTTCACTGATGGTCCATGGGCTATCAGGGCCAGCTCACATTGCAAACAGACCAACCAAGCAGACTTTCGGCCTCACAGTGTCAGTATTACTGAATTCGGAGCAGTAGGGGACGGTGTCACTCTTAACACAAAAGCATTTCAGAATGCCATTTTCTACCTCAACTCCTTTGCTGATAAAGGTGGGGCCAAGCTTTTTGTTCCTGCTGGCAGGTGGTTGACCGGAAGCTTTGATCTCATCAGTCATCTGACTTTGTGGTTAGATAGGGACGCAGTGATTCTTGGATCGACTGTAAGTACTCAATTCCATGCCTGAGTGTACATGCAAATAAGATATCTAATTTGAGTTTGGTACCATATATTTGATATATGGATGGTAATAATATTCAACTCAACATGCCATTTCAGAACTCTGTTGATTGGCCAGTTGTTGATCCTCTCCCATCGTATGGCCGAGGGAGGGAGTTACCTGGTGGGAGGCATCGGAGCCTTATTTTTGGTCAAAATTTGACAGATGTTATTATAACAGGTTAGTGATATTGATGAAGTGTTATTTTAGATATGTATTTCATTTGTTTCATAAGGATTGATTTTTTCATGCAGGTGATAATGGAACTATAGATGGTCAAGGTAGTATCTGGTGGAGCTGGTTCCGAAATAAAACTCTGAACTATACCCGGCCTCATCTAGTTGAGTTCATTAATTCAACTGGCGTAGTCATCTCAAACCTGACTTTCTTAGATTCACCATTTTGGACCATCCACCCTGTGTATTGCAGGTTTGTCCCCCATCAGGAATCCACTACTCTTTAGCTTTTTCTTGAATTTTCTGCTTGACCTTTTAACTTGGGGAAGAGCTTTGAGACAGTTTTTCTGGATGAACAGCAATGTAATAGTTCAGAATGTAACAATCCTTGCCCCTTTTCATTCTCCAAATACAGATGGGATTGATCCAGGTGAGATTTCATCTGCCACTCAAGATCTATTCCTGTTGCTAGTTTTATAAGATCAATATCATTAGACAGAGGTCTAATTTTCTACGAAGTGAAAATTGCTTTTGCTATGTATTCAAATACAAGAGATAGGTCTTTGCCGAGATACATTTGAGTATTCTCCTTCAATATTCGATTCTTCATGTTCAAAGCAAGACCTGTTACTTCTTTTGTCCAACGATGAAATTCCCCTGCTCTAAACTCTCTTGAAGCCTCCTTACCAAATTTCTTTATAATGTTTTCAGATTCTTCTGATGATGTTTGCATTGAAGACTGTCACATTAGCACTGGTGATGATCTAATTGCAATCAAAAGTGGGTGGGATGAATATGGCATTACTTATGGTCGTCCTAGCAAAAACATCATTATTCGCCGGCTGAGTGGACAGACTCCAAGTGCAGGGATTGCAATTGGGAGTGAGATGTCTGGAGGTGTATCTGAAGTGCATGCAGAAGATCTGCAATTCTACAACTCAAACAATGGTATAAGGATAAAAACATCTCCAGGGAGGGGTGGTTATGTGAAGAACGTCCATATATCAAACATGAGATTAGCAAATGTAAATGTCTCTATAAGATTTACCGGTCAGTATGGGGAGCACCCTGATGCCCATTATGATCAACATGCTCTGCCTATAATAGAACGGGTGACTATGGAAAATATTATTGGAGAAAACATAACGTATGCCGGCCTTCTAGAGGGTATAGAAGGAGACACTTTCCATGACATTTGCTTGTTGAACATTACTCTCAACGTAAACTCAACATGTTCTTGGAATTGCTCGAATGTGCAAGGTTATTCTGACTTAGTTTCACCAGAAACTTGTGGGCCTCTCAGGGAGAAAATTTTTCCTGAGCATTGCTCCAATTGTTATCGTCTTTCAAGTCACTTAAAGAATTCAGGTAATCAAAACAGAGGTGCCTGGTTGCTTTCTTGGTAAATTATAAAATCCATATCTTTTACTTGGTGGTCAACTTACCTTCATTAGTGATTTTTCCATAATTCAATATCTGACTCTTGCCATTTCTCAACATGAGCTACTCATTGCCTTGCAGAGGAATGAATGATCGACTGACATGTAAAGTTGAGTGGGATTTTTGCGGATCTGTGGTTGTTGACTTGTGAGATAGGGTTGAAATTTTTTATTTTTCCTGTAACTTGTGTGCAGAAAGAATAATGGAGTGAATTTTCAGAAAGTGGAAATACAATTCACATTTTAAAAGTTCTCCCCACATCTTTCTCCCTCACATGCTTTTGTCTCTCTCCTTTTCCTTTTATCATCATTTTCTGCAGGATCAAATAGGAAAATGAATTATCCTTACCGAAAACGTAGTCTTGGAGGTCGTGGAATGGAGGAAAAAAGTGTGGTAGTCGCCAGAACTACCAAAATTGAAACATTGAATGGAAAAGACAGGCTGGTCTCTGTGGAGATTGTCTTTTCAAAAGTTGCAACATTGAAATGACTTTTATGGAATGTCTAACTAAAAAAAACCTAAATTTTGGAAGGGAAAAAACAGATCAAAGCGTAATCATGATGAAGATAGTTCTGTTTGTAACATTTATTAGCAACAATCTTCAAGTTTCCATGATAACCTGTGCAGCCGTATAGCTGAACTTTGCTTTCTATCAACATTCTCCATGGAAGAAGTTCACTGTGCTAGATAAATTGATTGAGTCTGCAATTTTTTTTTCTTCATATACATGTGGCTGATATGGAGTTGCAATCTCATTTCAAACAAACTTGCGTTCATCTTCCGCAATCAGTCGATTAAAATTTCTCAAAGGCTGAGAATTCAGCTCTTTATCTAGGAGATGCTTCAGATACATTCTTCTTTATGACACAACACAAAACCTGTCGTGAAATGTAGATTTCGAGTTCCTTGGAAACCTCTGTCAACTTCAAGTCAAAACTGTTTCTATATTTATTCTTCGGCGATGGTACTGCACCAGAAATCATAGGTTCAGAACCTGAAAATCGTCTTCTGGGACTTGAAAACCTTCCTGGTGACCCTGGAACCTTTCCTTTAGTAATAAGAGGTGCTGAACCTGATTCCAAATTATTCATATCTCTGTCGTGGTTCAATAATGGACCACATTTTGTCTCCACTGGTAGCGGCTTTAAGGAATCTTGTTCCTCCGGTGTTCTCTGCTTCAGCAGCCTTTCTCTGGCCTTCTCAGCTGCAAGTAGAGCTTTATCTCTGCTCAGCTTTATCAATTTCCAGGGGTTGATGCTTACCTGGAATCCTTGTTTCTTTGTTACAAAGGTAGGTTCTGGGTCCTTATCGATCTTTACAGACAGTTTTACCGGGCTCTGAAATCGGATGAACCATCTTAATGAGGCTGATGTGTTCTTGAACCGCAATACTAAAATAGGTTTGTTCTGCATACCTGGTTTCCTCTATGCCCACAAATATACCGTGAAACAAGGCTTCGCCTTTCTGGTGATTCAAATCGGAGTCTGAAGAAAAATCTGAATCTTCAAATTGGTCTAATTTCCATTGATTGGTTCTCCTCTTTCATGGCCAAGATATAACCATACGTTCTCATCCCCTACGGTGACTGGAATCAGCATACTAACTCGACTAAGTGAAGAAACAACGGCCAAATCCAACGACATTTCTAGTGTCTATATGATCATATCGTGAAATAGAATGAAAATGATGATAATTCTCCTCTTTCACATGTAATCATAATTTCTCTTCCCCTGCAGCAAATGGAATCAATAGACTAACCGCAGTAAGTGAAGAAAAAGATGGATAAGACACAAGAACATATTGTTTAATGAAGATGGTGAAAATCCTAATCCTACTATTCATGGGACAACAAAATTCAGTCCAAGAAATTGGTTCAACAATGCTTCCCGATTCTTTGTCAGTGAAAGAGGTAATCCTTGGCAAAATTAAGCACCAACCCAACAACAACTGCATTATGGTTGTGATTGCTTCCTCTATAGACAGGAACAGCAGAAATGACCAGGGATGTTCGGTTAGTGCTTAATGTTTCTTTATAAATCCTCTTTAGCTCAACAGACAAAACATCATAATATCATTCCTGACGTCAAAAAGCCACTACGACAATTACCTTGCGCATGAGAACCACGTGGAAGAAGAAAAGTTGCCCCATGGCTGCTGAACTATAGGCTATCATTAAAACCAACAGAACCTGAAAATTTTTGTTAGTTTGAATGAGCTGATTGACTAAATCTTGGCTTTAGACATACTTGATAGAAGTCCTGATAAAGAAATGCAAGTATATTTACCGCTATAGTGGCAAGGACACCTCTTGGGAAATCGATGAATAGTTTCTTCTTTAGCTCTGCCTCTACTGCATTTTTATCTGCGAAGCACCTGATAAATACTACAATTGCAATCGCTCCTTCCATGATTAACTGTAGAATCCAGCAACTACTTCCATGATTAACTCCTTTTTATAGTTAATCGTCTCTAACAAGTCAAAGCAGCATAACTACTAACCATCAACAAGATGAACGCCATTAACAGAAAGAATGTAGTGTAGTTTCTTTTGCCAACACAGTTGTTTAGCCACTATGCACAAGCAAAGAACTTGATGTAAACTTCACCTCCAAATTCACTAAAAGAACAATTAATAAACGAAAAAGAAAGCTTCAATATCTTACCCTGCAATGGTGGTCAAACCCTTCAACGCACCTGTTACAGGTCCTGCAGTGCTTGCTGTGCTTCTTCACCTGAGACACGCATTCAATCATCAGCATATTTCAGGTTCTTGTATCATACCCCAAGAAAATATTAACAATTATGGTTCACGTCTCCAGTGTTCTTTTAATACTAGGTCTTAAACACCCATAATTCTAGATCACAAGGCCTACTTATATTTTGAATGAACGATCTCCAACCTCAAAATCACATAGAGAGCAATAAGATATCTCATCATCTTTTGAGTGAGGTTCAACAATGTCATCCTTCAGCAACAAGGGAAAAGGTAGAAGGGGTTCCATTTGAGAAGTGACTTTCAATGGATCCAGATACTTTCTTCTTATAAAATTCCTTAAAATTTTTCTCTCCAACCTTCTGAGAAATCTCGCCACAATTTGAGACAGTAAAAACCCATAATTCAGACTTGAAGCTCCATTAGGTTTTGCTTTGCTTTTCTTCTTAAAACCGGATCTATCAGTGGGGTCTGCAGCAGTGCACCTTATAAACAGGAACATGACCAAGAGTGCCTGCAAAGGATAGCAACATGAAGTTTGAGGAAAACTCGTTTCAATTCATAGCATGATGAAACAGAGAGTAAGTGGCTGCTTCTCACTCATTACCACAACTGAAAAGACTGTCGTGACTGTGACATCTGCAATCCTATTTCCAAGAAAAAGTCCAAGGAATGTATAGAAGGCCACAACCAGGAAACTGTAAGTTGTCATGCCCAGCCCACCATCTGCGAACCAAAGACGAACTCTGGATGTATCAAATATTATTCCACGAAAGTTCCATCTTTCCGTACAAGGGTTGAATAGCATTTTATAATGCATCTCTAATTTCTTGGACGAAAGCCGACAACTTATACCAAATTAGTTCTACACTTGACTTGAAGGTGCTTAGGTTACATATACAATAACCTTTATAAGACTCAAAAAACAACAAATAAATAAACATGCTTTACAATGTAAACTAGAAGCATTTTAACAAATAAAGACCTTAATACCAGACATCCAAGTAACCCAAGTTCAAGATATCATCTTAGTGACCAACACCCAGTTGTACTTCCGCTGAAGTGGGAAATCTGGAAAAGTCTGATAATAAGCAACTTTTAACCCAAGTTCAAGATAATGAACAGAAAAAGGAGGCAGCTGTAATGGATGGAGTGGTCGTTGCCAACCATGGCGTCTCATGTTCATGGACATTTTTCTTTAACTCTCACCTAAGTTCAGCTGCTTGGAGTGGATCCAAATCTAAACAACGAGACTGAATCAGAATTTCGGATCAAAATTTCGGGTCAATGCTACGGCCGTCGACAATGAAACCACCGCGACAGAATCAGGTTTAGTAAACAAAACATCTCAGCGTCTCAAGTTGAACGCAAAGAACTGAATCAGAGTTCTCGTAGTAGTCAAACTTTTTGAAAAGAGCAATTACAAAATGTTATATAACTTCCTTGATTTGATCGGAGTTTTTAATACAAATTAAGTTGAAATAGTAATTATTATTCTATATAAATATTTGTTTCATTTAAAAAAAATAATACAAATTAGCAGTTCAATTGTAATATACTTGAATGTAGAAAGCAAAATATATATTATTATAAAATTTATGAACAAGAAAATAAAAATAATTATGTTTATTAATATTTTCTTTATTTTAAAATAGATTCCTTTAATATATATGAGAATTTGGGGTATCCTTTCTCTCTTTGGTAGTTCATTCTCTTTTGTTCACTAGTCTGTCTTTAAGATCTTATGGAAACTTTGAAAATTTGTTAGTTTTTGTTACAACATAGAGAATTGATTATTCTTTTTTTTTATTAAGATGTTGTATTTATTATTAAAAGAGAAATTATTAATCAGCACTGCTTTCACGATTAGTCAAAGATAAATTTTTATGGATATTCAAAATAAAATAATTAAAATTGACTAGAATTTGCATCGACAGTGCAAGGAGTACAAGCTTGCAATGCTTTCATATGATCAAGCACTAGGCTTTGAAGGCTTCCAAAACCGGCACTGCTAAAGCAGCAGGAGGAACTCAACTCAAGCTGACTCCAAGCCATTCCATGGCATGCATTGATCACTCACTCTAAAGTGACTGTTTTCGTCATTATCTTCTATCTATCCTCAGAGTCGGCCCTAGGCAAGTACAGGGCACCTGCCCAAGGCCCGCCATAAAAAAGGGTCCTTAACATTTTCAAGATTTAGCCTTTAGGTAAACATTGAACGCAGAAATTTTAGAGAACGTTGGTGAGTAACTCACGTAGCAAATTTCAAGAAGGCAACAACGTTGATAGTTACGTAACAAAGGCTTCTTAACATATTAGCGTAATGGTCTGACTTGAAAACAAATGAAACTGTCCCATTTTACAACAATATTAGCATTGAGAAAGGAGAACATTGCGGACTTAGCAACTTCCATATCTATCAAGTTAATTATAAATAATTTTGAAGTATTTAAGGTTATATTTTTACCTTTTAATTTTTTTATTTTCTCAATATATGTATTTAAGATACTCTAATTAAAAAATTAGCAGCAAAAAATTTCACGATTATGTCTTCTGAGTTTTGGATATAATTTAAAGGTAAAGTTTTTTATTTTTTTAATGTATTTTTAGCTTATTAAATATTTAAATATGTTATAATTAATTTGTAATTTGTCATTAACGTGGACATTGTAATATTGTATTAGTATTTTAAATCATAACATTTATATTAAATGATATTGTATTTATTTTTGTATCTTCT
>JANJEY010000009.1:42224887-42241258 GCA_024703695.1 Erythroxylum cataractarum
TTTAGCCTTTAGGTAAACATTGAATGCAGAAATTTTAGAGAACGTTGGTGAGTAACTCACGTAGCAAATTTCAACAATTTCAAGATTTAGCCTTTAGGTAAACATTGAATGCAGAAATTTTAGAGAACGTTGGTGAGTAACTCACGTAGCAAATTTCAACAAGGCAACAACGTTGATAGTTACGTAACAAAGGCTTCTTAACATATTAGCATGATGGTCTGACTTGAAAACAAGTGAAACTGTCCCATTTTACAACAATATTAGCATTGAAAAAGGAGAACATTGCGTACTTAGCAACTTCCATATCTATCAAGTTAATTATAAATAGTTTTGAAGTATTCAGGTTATATTTTTACTTTTTAATTTTTTTCATTTTTATCAAAATATATATTTAAAGTATTCTAACTCAAAAATTAGCAGCAAAAAATTTCACTGTTATGTCTTCTGAGTTTTGGATATAATTTAAAGGTAAAGTTTTTGATTTTTTAATGTATTTTTAGCTTATTAAATATTTAAATATGTTATAATTAATTTATAATTTGTCATTAACGTAGACATTATATTAGCATTTTAAATCATAAAATTTATATTAAATCATATTGTATTTATTTTTGTATCTTCTTTTTTATTTTTAGATTACTTATTATTTGTAATAATTAAATATTAATAAATAATTTAATTTTTGTAATTGTAATTTTCATGATACTTTGTTACAAGTAATGTAATAATTGTTAGATTTGTGTTCTTATAGATTTCACGTAAGTTTAGTAATAATATGTCTAAATCAAATAATTTAAGTTACTCATTTTAAAGACTACTTAAATGGTTTTCTTTATTATAAAAATACGTATGATTCTATTGAATATGTCGTAATAATAAAATAATAATAATATTCGATCATTTCCACAGCTTATATAATAGGATAATATTTGACTTGGAAAACTTGAAATATTTAATAACTTAGAATATTGTTTACTATTTTTTTCCTAAGTGTGTTAATTTCTTGTATTTTTAGAAATTAGTATGTCTCTATCATTAAAATTTGCTCTTTTTTTATATTTTTAATATTAGATATTAAATTTTGCTATTTATTTTTTCCTCTATCACAGATATAATACTATTTATATATCTTTGTGATATATTGTGAAATTATTGAAGTTTAGTTGTGTCTGCATACTTCTTCCAAATTTTATACAGGTGCTTTTGTTCTTTTTCTAGTCCAATTGTGTTATAAATGATTTATATTATGTTGCCTAAAAAGTATTTGTCTGGAAGTGAAAAAGGGGGAGGGGTGAAAGAAAACAAGTAGCATAGTTGATAGAATCTCAAAAAGGAGCAATTTATAAATTTATTGAAAAAATATATTCCTCTAGTAAGAGTTCCGAGGAATTAGGTGAAGATAGTTTTGAACAACATAAAAAAAAACTTAAGTGATAAGATTCATATTCATGAGGATATTAGAAATCTAAGTTAGCATGATCATGTACCAAATGCATCAACTTTAGAAAATTTAAAGGTAGATGAGCAAGTAAGCCCTATATTAGACATTTATGATCCTAGAAATTAGGACAATTTTGATAATAAAGCTAGGGATATTTTAGTTTAAAAAGAGCATGTAAGAGAATTAAATCTTATATTTCCTTTAGACAATACATCTCATCATTTTTCATATTCTTATTATTATAGAAATTTGAGTAATGGAGATATTAGCAATAGAAAATAGTTGGTTTATTCTAAACATGTAGATAAAGTATATTATTTTTGTTATAAGTTATTCAAATCACTAATAAACAAAGTAGATTAGCAAATGACGAATTTAGATATTGGAAGCATTTTAGTGAGAGACTCAAAGAACATGAGAATTGCATTGAGCATATGACTAATATGAGAACCTGAAATGAATTAAGAGTAAGATTGAGCAAAAATCAAATAGTTGATAAAGATTTGCAACAAAAAATTATAAAAGAGAATGAACGTTGGAGATAAGTTTTGATAAGAATAGTTTCTGTTGTGAAAAATCTTGATAAATATAATTTAGCTTTTCAAGGATTTAATGGAAAACTTTACCAAGATGGTAATGGTAATTTTTAGGATTGATTGAGATGATTGCTGGATTTGATGTAATAATGCAAGATCATATTAAACATATTCTAAATCATGAAATTCATCATCATTATTTTAGTTGTAAAATTTAAAATAAGTTGATTTCTCTGTTGGTCGATAGCATTAGAAGTTCTATCATAAGGATCACTAAAGAGGCGAAATACTTTTCTATTATTCTTTATTGTACTATAGATTTAAGTCATCAAGAACAAATGAGTTTATTAATACAATGTGTGAATATGTCAAATAAAAAAATAAAAATAGAGGAGTATTTTTAAAGTTCTTAAAGGTAGATGACACATTTGGATTGAAACTTTTCAATGAATTATTGAATGCATTTAATTCTCTTGATCTTAATATTTATAATGTATGGGGTCAAGCTTATGACAATGGTCCTAATATGAAGGGAAAACATCAAGGTGTCAAAAGTGATTACTTGAAATAAATCCAAGAGCGGTATGTATGTGATGTGCTTGTCATAATCTTAATCTTACTTTTATTGATATGACACATTCTTGTGTTAAAACTGTTTCATTTTTTAAAGTTATATAACGTATATATGCATTATTTTCAAGTTCTCCTAAAAGATGGAAGGTTTTGTTTGATAATGTTTTAGGCTTAACTATGAAATCATTGTTCAACACTCATTGGAAGAGTCGAATAAAAAGTGTTAAATCTATTAGATTTCAAGCTCCTCAAATAAGATTAGCTTTGATGGAATTATCTAGATCCTGTGATGATGTCAAGTTAAAGAGTGAAGCAGTAAGCTTGCTTAGTGTACTTGAGAGTTTTGAGTTTTTACTTTGTATGATATTTTATTCGCTATTAACATGGTGAGTAAAAAGTTGCAATCTAAATCTATGTGTATTAATGCTTCCATAAAGTAATTAGAAGGTGTAATGGTATTTTTTAAGAAATATAGAGATAAAAGGTTTAGCTCTATTATGAATATTGTCAAAAATTTTGCGCTTAAAATGAATATAGAGCTTACATTTTCAACTAAACGTTGTATTATTAGGAAAAGACAATTTAATGAAATTAACCATAATGAAGAAATACATTCAACTGAGGATTTTTTAGATTTAGTTAATTTCTAGTTATTGTGAATATGGCAATTACTTCGTTAAAGAATAAGTTTGAACAATTAACGACATTTGATAATATTTTTGAATTCTTAATTGATTCAAAGAAGTTAAAGTTATTGAATGATAACAAATTAAGAGAATGCTGTAGTAATTTTACAACGACTTTTTCTCATAATAATGTGCCAGATGTGGATTTAGATGATCTTCTTTTCTGAATTAAAAGTATTACAAATGATTTTGTCAAATGAGTTAATGTCATCAGTTGAAATTTTAGAATTTATTAAAATTGTAGATGTTATCCAAATGTTTTAATTGTTTATCGAATTCTACTGACTATACATGTTACTATAACAACAACTGAGAAAAATTTTCCATAGTTAGAATTGTTGAAAACTTACTTGAGGTCATCAATGTCACAAGAAAGGTTAAATGGTTTAGTTATATTATGTATTGAGAAGAATATGTTAGACAATATTAATCTTGATAATATTGTTAACGATTTTACATCTAGAAATGTACGACATAAATTATTTTTCATAAGTCATGATCTTCTACGTATTTGTTAGTATAATTTTTTTAGTATTTTGTAATATAATATTATTGTTTGGTTGCTACTATTGCTTTTTTGTTAGTACTGTTATTATTTTTAGTTATTTAATGTTAATGATATTTGTGAGATATTATTAATTGATGTTATAATCATTTAATATTTAGTTGAATATAGAGACTTATAAATTGAGTCATTTATGTTTTATATAAACACGTAAATTTAAGTTTATATATTTGTATATTGTCGGTTTATTAAGGCCATTTTTTTATTTCACCCGGGCCTATAAAACGACAAGAACGACCCCATCTTTCCTACGTATTCACTTTGTGTCTGGTTCTTCGTGCTCGTGGTGCATTCAACTTGGATGGCTGTTGATCGCCTATGTTTCTGTCAAGACTCAAGAGTTATCAATTAACAGTAAATTTTTTTTAATTTCGCTTTATTTATCTACAAGGATCGCAAGGAAAATACATAGCATTCTCCTCTTCTCGTAGACCCACTGATTCTTACAACGCCTGTTTGTTCTTTCCTAAACTCACCATGCACACTGGTAACCACAACAATTGTCTTCAGCTATCAACAGTATTAAGAAATTCCATATAACAAATATATAATATCTGTATACATCCCCCTCTATTTGTGTTTCTTCTTAAAAGCATGCCAAAATTAATCATTTCCTGACTTGCATCCTTCAGAAACCAACTGCCCAATGGCTGAATCTACTGACTCCTCACATTCAAAGCTTGAATCAGCTAAGAGCTCTCGTTCCTTAAAGTGTTTTGGATAACCCTTCATGCATGGTTCGCTCTCATGCATGTGCGAAGCTCACAAAAGTAAGTTTAGGATAAACGTCAAAAGAAAACGTGAGTTCTAAAGAAGAAACTTGCCAGTTCAATAGTTTATTAGAGGCGACAGCCACACAGCATATGTGGTCACACTAGTTTGTGGAGAAAGTGGTGCAAGATTGAGGAAGTTGTGGAGAGCCAACAAGTGCAGATACTCCATTATTGTTGGCCCCATCGCTGCTTCTAGGTGCACCAATAATCGAAGAGATAGCTGCTGCTAAAGCTTCGTTAAATTTTGGGTCAGAAGCAATCGCTGCAGTGACTGTCTCCATGATAGAAGCATGCCTTTGTCCTAATGGCACTGTTGACATTGCCTGTGGCTTTGGAGAGACATACATGGGATGGCCCAGAAATTGAGAGCATCCGTGCAAAGGAAGAGGAAATGTGGCCGGTGATTGTGGGACTCTAAGGAAGGGCATTGAATTCGGGCTGTGAGTTAAGTCGAGTGTTATGGTGGGGAATGGTGCCGACGCCGATAGAGTGGCCATCGTCGACGCATAGGGCAAAGAATTAGAGAAGAAGTTGCTGTGTGGTGATAGAGATTCTTTGCTTGTAGTTGAACCTGAGAGAAGCATTGCTGCTGCAGCTGAGGTAGTGTTGGCCATTGCTGTGGCAGTCGGTGGAAGAGGGTGGCTGTGGTTGCCTTCGTATGTTGTAATGAGAATGTTCTTGTCCTCGGCGCATCTTTGGACCTAAAACATAAAGGAAATGAACAGATTTAGTTGGTACGTACATGTTGGTCTGATCTTCACTTTTGAAGGGAATGACAATTTTTTTTCTTATGCTTTGCGTTGACTTGTACGGCAACCACCAAAATTTCTCTGACTGTTCCCCATCAAACCACAACTATGACTGGAGGGCTGGAAGCTAATATAATGGTGGAAGTCTCCAAAAGTTACCTGTTTACGGACTGGGCATCCAACAGCCATGGTGCAGCGATAGTAGGCACGAGGACAAGGGTTACCCTTTGCCATCTTTTGTCCGTACTTCCTCCATTGACATCCATCACTGATCTGAACAATAAAAGTTAACATTAAACTTCAGCAAATTCAAACATTTCCCATATCTATTCTGTAGATTCGTATGTAATACAATTTATCAGTTGATAAATGCTTACCAGAGGAGCCTCTGATCGTGCACGTACGGAGACTCTGGCCTTCCTGAGAGGAATCTCAGGGACTTGTTCCCCGGGCTTCCCTTGGTCTAATTTAGAGCTTTTAGGGGAACCCGAGCTTTGAGAAGTTTGATCGAGACAGTCCTCAACGGAAGGTTGCTTTCCAGGAATTTGGGACATGACATCTGCTGTATGTATTGGAGAAGCGGACACTTCTTGTGTCTTCTCGTCCGATATGGAAGGATCACTCACATCTAATGTGGCAGATGACCGTGGGTCCATAAGTTGTTGAGCTGACATTATGAAACTTGAATTTCCACTCTGATCACCTCTCTGTGTCAATCATTAAAGTCATTCAAAACAAATGGAAGTTAGTACAATAATATCTTTTAGCTTTCCTTTATGGCTTAGATTGATAGAACTCAAAGAGAGAATCCCATTCTCACGTCGAACTTCAGATACAGTGCTCAAAGCTCAGGTTAACTCAATCGTTTCAAGGGTTGACAAAGAACTGGCGTAAGAGTATTGCTCGCATTCCGAAGGATGATTGCGAGGATAACTCTCAAATCAGATAGTTCGAGGTAAATCTTTAGACGCGTCACTCTTGATGTATCGTGCCCATGAAGCAAACGACATAAGAGGTGTCTTGACCAAAGTCATGTCTGAATTAAGACTTAATGAAAGATATTGTCCAGTAGAAGTTATTTATTTAAGATACTCCTAGAAAATTAGGAACTTTCTCTTCTTCCAGTTGTTTTAGAGCTAAAATTGGAAAATAGTTGCCTTTAGATATTGAAAAACGTGACAGTGGATCAAGAAAGCATGTTTACTAGTTCTAGTGAAGCACGTTACCCTATTCTTTATAGATGAAAGAAGATAATATGGATTTCTTCGGTTATGTCTCTCTTCAAGAAACTTCAAATAGTAAATAAGCGATTCATCCAACATATGAAAAATAAGTGGAATTAATCTAGTTGAGAATTGACTGATATCTGAACCAAATTTACCTGCTTTTCCCGATTCCCATGTGCTTGTTTTTGCATTGCCATGAGTAACTGAGCTTGAAGGTCCTTATAACTCCTTGTAACTTGATCCAACATGCTTTTCAGCCTTTTATTCTCATTGTGCACTCTGTCCAACTCAGTTTCTAGCATACTTAGCTGCCAAGAGACGATCAAAATTCCAATCTTGAAAATCCAACTCAGGATATCAAAAGGAATAAAGAAATAACCACTCATAGCTGAACACAGAAGCCTATAAATGCTTTGACCTGGGAAAAAAATGAGTTAGATCATACATATGAGAGAGATAACTTACCTCAGTCTTGGGTTTATCATCATTTGCTGTTTTGGAAATCCCAGAGCTTGGGGTGTGAATATTAAGTCCAGTCTGCTAGGAAACAACAAAGTCAACCCGAAGCATGAACACAGGTTTGTTATCCGACATCAAGAGAAACAGAACCAGAAAGGGTCTACATATATAACTTATGAAACCTTACGTTTACAACGTCAACAACTGGAGTACTTGATGATCCATTCTTGGTCTCCTGAGTACGCGTCAACCTATCAGTCTTCTCACTTGATGAAAAGAAATCAACTTCTTTGAGAATAGGCTTTCTTAGATCGACGGTGTTGTCCTTTACTTGATCGGACGCACCTGAGTCATGCCGGAGAAAGTCACCGGAGTGCAAGAATTCCAATTCACGGCCTTGTTTCTCCATGACAGAAACAGAAGTCAGAGAGACAGAGAGAGTCTATAGCGTAGTGGTTGTGTAGGCTCTTCAACGAAAGAGTGTATCTTTGTATTTGGTGGTAGAAAAGAGTAGCTTAAGAGGTCGGGGTCCAAAATGAGTTATAATAATGCTGGAGAGGGAGGACCAGCCGCTTTGTTCGGGGGATATATGACGTCATGTTTCGTGTAGAGTGACACATTAATAGAAAATGATCTGAAATCCACGTTTCGAGATGAGATCCCAAGAGAACAAGACAAGGGCTAGGATAGGGTTCCGTTAAAGATGACGGATTTCGATTAGGTACACGTGGGCAGGAGGGCGTCGTCTGGAGGTCAACCGTGTTGACGGCATCGCTTTATCCGACGGTAGTTAGAAAAGATGTGGGTCCCACGTGGAAGAGAGATACCTAACCTCACTGACCACTATAAGCTAGACTGATATATCCAGGTCAGAAACCGTTGCTTTGCCACCTCTGACTCAGCCCATTCAATGTTCGACTCGGCTCCAAATGTCTAGAAGCGATAATTAATTTAATTCAATGCCAATTGATATTGTTTTTTTTTTTTTCCTTATCAGGTGTTTTAAAAGGATCTCAATTATTAATTCTTAAGAGAAAGTCTCCAGACACACTTCAAATTGTCAATTTTGGTACGATTGGTTGCTAAGAAGTAATTAAATTTTAAATTACAATTAATTTAAATAAAGAAAAATCTGCACAAGCAGTCAAAATCTTTGTTCGCACATTTACTTGCAGATCATATTCATGTGGGGAACGAACTCTTCATTTCTGAACAGATAACCCTTTACGGATTGGTCATCAGTTCCAGCACAATATGTAACTTCAAGACATTCATGCTTTTTTTTTTTTTGGCTTATCTGCCAAATCGGTCAGAATTCTAATAACCATCCATTACCAAATTAAAATCTCCCCGTCCCCGGCTGGCTTAGCTTGCAAGTTGCAACCCTCTGCATGCCTTATTTCAGCTTTGGAAATATTGGAGCTTAACTAGTCAAACAGAGTTGTGCTAGTGTCAAAGCAATCACTAAGTATAATTAAGGAAGTTAGCAACCTACCTTTTGTTCTACTTTAACTAATTAATCACCACGTCAAAATTGACTAGAAAGATAGCGAAACGTGGAAAAGCTTTTATCAATCTCAAACTTAATTTCCATGTTTGAAAATTTAGATGATTCAATCGGTAGGTACTGATTTAATTATAGTAAGATATTCAACTTGCATTTTTATTGATTTTCAAAATAAATATTCATCTTTTGAACTAATTAATCAAGATTAATTCATATATAGTAATTTTTAACTAATTGGAAATATAATTAATTTTATATATGAAAATGAAATTTCTAAACATAATTAGAAGGATAGGGAAAATGACATCTAAATTTTTAACTTTAATTTAGAGTTTTTAATTGAACTTGCATTTTTCATTATTATTAAGTTAAAATTTTCAATTTTTAACAAAGCCACTTAAATCATTTTTTAAAGTTTTATACATATATAAAATCATTGAAATTTAGGTACAGTACGTCGATATTTATTTCACACACAAAAATTAACTTAATTATTCAACTTAAAATAATATATATCTTTTAAGTTTTCAAAACATTAAAAGACCACCTTTCACCTAGAAATGACGGGATAAGACGGTCACCTTCATACATTAATTGTCCGTAGTCCATACACGATGATCATCAGCTATATATTATATTCCAAAAAATCTCAGTTTAACGGGTCAAGATGTGGAAAAAGATGAGTCAATCCTGGAAGATGCCCAGTTTGATAGGAACCGCCCACAGCTGGAACGCCTCTCGCTGGGCTTGATATATAAGAATATTGAGAATGATGATCTAATTGTCTCTACCTCCGTCTACACTAAAAAAAACAAAGTGGATCGGTATCTTAATTTATTTTCCATGTGAAGCATATCTACAAGTCAATGATACTTGATTTAATATTACATGATATAGCTCCATTTTCTATTCCTTTTGTCCATAGATTTGAAGAAAGAAGGCAGAGAAAAAGATCCTTTCACTCCAAATTAATCGAAGTGTTCACACCATTTTTCTCAATTATATGTAACAAAAAGTCATTCTTTGTATCGTAAAGGGTCAAATCAAATCACATATCTTGAGGTTCTTCACTCTTCTCGATTCCCCTTATATAAGGAAGTGTAATGTTTTAGAAGTTATATCTAACAAATACTTAGCATTTACAAAATATCCATTTTTTAATTAATTTATGCATGTATTATTTCAAATGTTGATCACAGCTATGCATGTAAAAAAATGGATCGATGTTCCTATGAAAACAGGTGATGTAATAGTAGTTAACATATAGCATCCAAGAAAATATGCTATCCAGTATTTTCTCCTCCACTCTTTTGTTTTCTAGTGCTAACAACGGGATTAGTGAGTTGGTATTGGAACCCATAAACAAAACTTGTAAGAAGTCAATAAATAGGTCCTACATGTAAGCGGCCAGGCACTACGTGATGATCACTTCATACTTCACATTTATGTTCAAAATTCAAAGTAAAATGAATGAATTGTGACGCTGAAGTTGCGGTATATTTGCGTCAGTATTAATTACAAATGCGTATCATAATCTATAACTTCAATTTTTATTTAGATGCCTTTTTTAAATCCAAATTACTTGAAAGTGTCTCACAGTCCCTTTAATTTTCAATAAATAATGACCCGAGAAACCAAACATTTTCCATTCCTATATATATAAGGACTTGATAGACAGAAAAGGCGTAATGCATCGTTGATGCTAAAAAGGGAAGATCACATGCAACGATGTAGCCATTATTAAGTCAACTAATGCAGACAGATAAAAGGGATAAAAATGGAGCCGCAACAAAAAGAAATCGGCGCCCCTTTAAGCTTGGAATTCAAAGTCATAGCTCTATAATGCTCAAAACTAACCCACATCTACAAGTCACCCAACAACTGGGGGCCTAGACACTCAGTCCTCCAACTTTAACCGAAGTCCCTTTGACGCCGATCCCTAAAACCCTAGTTGCCAACCCTAAAAATTTTCACAGCTCACATTGATCAGTTACACGAAACCCTTGGCTTAGCCTGCCTCAAAACCTTAGTCAACCTACGTTTGCATGACGTAGTTTTTCTTTGAACTTTGGCCCTAAATGCACGTTCATTGTTATAGTTTAAACCTGTCTTCTTCTTCTTCTTTTTTTTTAATATATAATTCTTGTAACTTACAATTAAAATGGAATCCCAAGTTTCTAGGTAACGTACGTGACTGAGATTTAGAAGTTTGTAATAATGAAAGAGACGGGAAGTAAAAGAAGATCAAAGTTAGGTTTCGCAAATGGATGGTTCCTTGTTAAGCTCATCCATGGCGATAGAAACTGACAAGGAGAAGGAGGTGATTTTCCTTTTCGTTCCAGTTTAGCTTTGTTGTCGCTTTCGATAGTGTGATGTATACAGAAAGATAATTTCAATCCCTATAACGTCGTGGGGCCAAAGTTTAGAAGAGGGTGTGTTTTGATCAAATCTTGGGCCAGCCCCTTCTTGCTTCCTAATTAGAACTTTGAAAAAGGATCGACCTAGCTAGCTCCTGAAGGAGAAAGAGAGACAGTGATGTGGAGAAGATGTCAAGTGGTGTCCTCATTTTTAAGTTGGTAGACTTTGCGGTCACTGAATTGAATTGTACCCATAATAAATATTCTAATCAAAATTTTAAGGAAGTCGTTGACTATTCCAGTAAGGTTTTAATTGATCATTAATATAATCAATTAAAAAGTGTTAACTTTTTTTTAAAAAAATTAATCTCATTATCCAACGTTTAGAAGGAGTTAATTAAGTATTTAAATTTTCAAATATTAAAAGATTTAAAATATTTGAAAATTTGGAATTTATTGTCCTCCTTAGATGTAGATTGTAAACACATTTCTTGTTTATATTGAATTACACGGAGGAAAGATTTTTGTTTTAAAAGAGTAGTATTTTACATATATATTGAGAAAATATAAGGAATTCATACATACTGTTAAGTAACGTTTCACCATAATAACTTGAGTTATTATGTGAAGCCAACTTAATTAGTTTTATATATTCATTCTCATGCTCCCTCAAGTGAAAGCTTTTGAGCTTGAAATTTGCACAGGCTCACTCTACTTTGTATTGAATAATAGGTGAGTGGTAGAATTTGAACTCATGATCACTTGATCACAAAGATTATGATACCTTGTTAAATGACCGTTTCACCATAATAGCTTAAACTATTGTGTGAGCTTAACTTAATTAGTTTTATATATTCATTATTACACACAACTTAAAGTTAAGAAAATTATAATATTTACCTAGTTTCTTTATTTAAAAACAAAAGACATCATTTTATCGGAAAAATAGAAAATGAAAAGTGAGTAATTAATGTTCAATATATTCAAACTTCTTAATAAGTAACTAGTAGTAGTTAGACTTCTCCTTCCTATTAACTCATTAATTTAACTAGTTCAACTTATAATAAATGGCGTTGCCCACTTCATTGATTGTCCACTTGACCTTGGACCATCCAATGGTTGATAGTAGAAAGTGTATTTATTGCATTCCATTGACTAGAGACATTATCAAAATCGTAAATTTCTGGCGAATTTCTAATTAAGAGTAATTGATTTTGAGAAGAAAACAAAGAGTAAATAAACATCTTTGTTTCTAGAAAGGAGCTATACTAAATTAACTGAGTGAATTTTACTCCGGGTATGGAATTGCATGGAATTCAATGAGAAGGTAGCTTAAGTACGAAGGTTTGGTGCAGGAAAAGGAAACGGATGGTAACATTAAGCGACTGAACAAAGACAGGTGGGTTAGGTTTTTGGAGGTAGAAAAGGAGTTGAAGAATGGGACAAGATCGAAAAGTATATGGCATTTAAAGTCCTTCGACGGTACTCTTCTAGTCAGATCCAAATAGTGAAAGCCAGAGGGCGATCAGTTGTGTGTCATGATGGGATGCATTACAACAGACGTATGATCAAATTGACAGTGCTCTGCCACCGAGCACCGAACTCCAGGGTTAGGGTAAGGGGGTGATCTTGGCTGAAGTATATTTGGGGGCTTGGCTTCTGCTTGTGCATGCGTGTCACCAATTTATCAAAAAATCTCAAACATTAACTCAAAAAAAAGTCCTGAAATGGATATTTGTTATTTTGTAAATAACTACTTAAATATATGTTTTTAAATAAAATTTTAATAAATATATAATAATTTATACATAAATAACCATTTAGCTTTTTTTTTTTTTTTTTTTTTTTGCGGAAGAGACGGCCTCTTTTCTCTCTCTTTTTGTCTCTATATAAAGCAAAGCACAGCACAGCAGTTGTTGTGCTCGGCCATGGTAATGTTACAGCTCGAGCATGAGTGAGCATTTCTTTGCTATGCGTAACAAATTCTTGGGAGGCCTGTTGGTATATTAGGCGGGCGTAATGGGTTGGGACTCATTTAAGTCAATTTTAAAGACGGAGCATGTCTTTTTTAATCATACAACATTTTATTTTTTCTAATAAGAAAAAAACGATGATTTTATTATTAATTTTTTATTTAACATTGTCTCTTAAATTAATCGCTCTATGTCCACAATACTTAAATTAATAAATTTTTATTAAAGGAAAATTTAATTATAAAATATTAAGAAAGCAAATTATTCAATATATGTTATTCTTTACATTTAAAAAAATGTTGGGAAAGTAAAAAAAACATAATTACAGCACGTCAAAAAAATAAAGGTTAGAAGACAACTTTTTAACGTGACAACAGGTGAATAATTAAATACATGCTAATTAAATAAGATAATTAATAAAACCATTAACAAATGGTTACAAAAGAATAGATCTAAAAAGTATAAACACAATGCTAAGAACGAGTAAGATAAGATCTCATCTAATCTTACGTGGGGTTGAGCATTTTAGATAATAGAATTTTTTTAAAAATTTCAATCTTTTAAATGAGTAAGATAAGATCTCATCTAAGATGAACTAAGTTGTATTGAGCCCTACAAGTAACTAGATTAGAATGAATGGATATTTATCTAAAAGCATATACTAAAATATTGGAAAAAAGATAATTATTGTGATATTTTTGTAATATTTAATATTTCTTAAAAAAGTGAATATTCATTAGCATATCATATCTTCATCCGCCATATATAATGACCCATCTCTCTTTAGCACTTCTAGTTATTATGGATATGAAAATTGTTTTGTTGAAGAATAAATTTGAACAATTAATGACATTTGAAAGTATTTTTATATTCTTATTTAATTTAAAGTTGCAAATTTTATCCAAATGTTTAAATTGCTTATCAAATTATATTGAATGTACCTATGACTATAGTATCAGTTGAGAGAAGTTTTTTAAAGTTAAAATTATTAAAAACTTACTTGAGGTCATCAACATCACAAAAAAAATTGAATGATTTAGCTATTTTATGTATTGAGAAGAATATGTTGGACAATATTGATCATGATGCTATTATTGAAGATTTTACGTCTAGAAATGCCTAGAGAAATTATTTTCATGATCATTTGTGCGTTTATTAGTGCAATTATCTTGGTGTTTTGCAATCCGATATTGTTTCTCGGTTACTTTACTACTATTTTGTTATTGGTATTACTATTTTTTGTGATTTTATTATTGTTAACATTTATAACATGTTGTCAACTGTTGTTATGATCATTTAGTATTTTATTAAGTATGTGGACTTAAAAATTGAGTCACTTGTGTATGGATATTAAAATTTAATAATAAAAATATACTTTTAAAGTTTACATATTTATATATTGATGATTCATTAGGGTCTTTTTTTTTACTTTATCCCTAGCCTATAAAATGTTAGGAATGACCTTGAATTGGTTCTACTATGATAAGCTAGATTATTGGTCATAGCGATCATTGTCCGGTTATCATAGAATATTTGAGTTGTGCCTTCTTGATGATAGCCAAAATCAGCTAACAACCTTTTTAACCAAACTACTTGACAGGTTGATGTCAATGAAACAACATATTCAACTTCCAACAATGACACAGTTACCATATCTTGCTTATTTGAACTCCATAAAACAACATTTGAATTGATGGATAAAATAAAACTAAAAAGTAATTTTCTATCATCCAAAAAACCAGCCCAATCATTGTTAGTGAAATTATACATTTTAAAATATGACTTTTTGAATTCCAAATTCTAAAATTGATAGTTCTAGCAACATAACAAAGATAGGAAACCATATGGATAGAGAATGCAATACTTGACCTTGTGTGAGACAAGTTGATCAAACCTCCAACCATATTCCTAAAGTACTTCACACTAGTCAAACTAGTACCATAATTGATTATTAGTGACTCATTCATATTTATAACAATTAGGACTATTTTATAATTCAACATAATAAACCTTTTCAAAAAATCAGTAGCATATTTATGTTGGAAAATAAAATTTTTATTAACACATTGGTTCACTTGAAGCCAAAGAAAATAATGCAATAAATCCAAAAATGACATCTCAAAATTTTTCAGCACGAAAGATATAAATTCAGCAACAATAGACTCACAAGACCCTATATATATATATCGTGTCATCAACGTAAAGACATACTACCATAGTTTTACCACACTTTTTCACATAAAAATCAATTTATTTTTACTCTTTTCAAATCGATTTTCTAGAAAATATGAATCAACCTTATTGTATCAAGCTTGTGAGGCTTATTTGAGACCATTTTTAGCCTTCTTTAACTTGTAAACTTTGTTGTTATCACAGCTAGTAAAACCTTCAAGCTGAGAAACATACACCTCTTCATTTAACTCATCGTTAAAAAAAGCTTATTTAGCATCAAACTAGTATATTAGCTATTAGTGCAGATGTTTCATCAAATTCAACACCTTACTGTTGTGAGTACCGTTTAGCAACTAAATAAGTTTTACGGTTTTGAACAGTATCATTAATATGATACTTTGTGCGACATACCCGCTTAAGCCTAATAACATCTATTCCTTTCAAAAGATTAACTAACTCCCAAGTTTGATTTTTGTGTATAACAATCATCCCCTCAGTGATGGCCTCTTGCCATACATGACTATCTATAACATCCTCATGACAAAGTGACTCAAAAACATACAAGGCAAAACTGCATAAGATGTATATATCACGTAAGGATATAAATTTCTAAAAAGGTATTTCAAAACTGAAGTTTTTTGGAGATGAGCTTGCTGGAGATAATGAATTGTTGTTATCATGACTTGAAGAATTGATACTGCCACCAAAATTAACATTTTAAGTTACTCGTTCAAAAGGTCATGTCACTAGAGTATCTGCCAAAACAGAAGCGATACATCTACTCCGTAGACTTATGGAATGCTACAGGGAAAGAAAACGAGATTTGTATTTAGTTTTTATTGACTTGGAGAAGGCGTATAATAGGGTCCCTAGAGACCTCTTATGGAGATGTTTGAAAGCTAAGGGCATTCCTAGCACCTATATTAAAGTAATTAGGGATATGTATGAAGGTGCACTAACTAGCGTTAGGACGGTAGGTGGGGACACGGAAGCGTTCTCTATCAGTATGGATCTCCACCAAGGATCGACATTAAGCCCTTTGTTGTTCGCATTAGTTTTAGATGAGATTACCAAACATATTCAAGGAGAGGTACATTGGTGTATGTTATTTACGAACAATATTGTCCTCGTGGATGAGACCAAGGAAGGAGTCAGTGCCAAGTTAGACTGCTGGAGAGAAGCGTTAGAATTGAAAGGTTTTAAGATGAGCAGGTCTAAGACGGAGTATTTAGGATGTAACTTTTCAGGAAACCAAGTGGAGCATGAGGTGACAGTTGCAATTGGTACCGACGTCATACCACAGAGGACGAGTTTTAAGTATCTCGGGTCTGTCATTCAAAGTAATGGTAATATC
>JANJEY010000009.1:42241358-42261767 GCA_024703695.1 Erythroxylum cataractarum
TATTTAGCTAATTTGGTCTCTGTGGGATCGATATTTTTACTACTTGACGATAGAAACGTGCACTTGCGTTCAACACCAACATGAACGGATAACGGTAAAGGATTAACTGTTCCAGTTACCCAATCCCCTTACTTGGTGAGTAACAAAGAGGGATGAACTTTATATAATACTAGGTTCTCGCAGATATATCCTCCTTCAGGTATTCCCCATCTTTTTTCTTTTTTTACTGTTTTTGTATACCACATCATTCTTATATTGTCTCATTTACATGCGGGTCTACTGGAAATAACCTTTCTATTATGTAGGGGTAAGGCTGCGTACTATCGGACCTCTCCAGACCCTGCTTCATTGCGAGATTTCAGACTGGGTGATGATGATGATGATGATGATTTTTTATTTTTTTATGAAGCTTATGGTTAGAAAGGGAAGTAATCAAAGAAAAGGGTTTACAATCACAACTTTAAAATGTCTTACAAACAACTTTCTACTTGCCAAGCATCATATACAATCCAATTCAAAATGGCCTTTGTAAGGTATATATTAAGAAGATATATTGTAGTTACTACCAGTTCTGCCCAAAATCACTGGAGAAGACCACTTGCTATCATCATGCTCCTAGCCATTTTCACTAATATTTGATTTATGCATTCTACCACTCTTTTCTATTCTAGAGTGTATGGTGTAGTAAGCTTTTTGTGAATTTTATTTTGATAAAAAAGCCATAAATTCATTAGAGATGAAATCACACCTCTATCCAAATGAAGAACCTTTACATAATTGCCACTCTCCGCCACTTATGTCTTAAATTTCTTAAAAACTTCAAAAATTGTTTTGTCTTTTTTTAGGAAGTACATCCCACTCATGCAACTATAATCATCATTAAATGATAAAAAATATCAATCACCACACAAGCCTCAACATTCATCGGACTACCAACATCAACATGTGCTATTTTAGGACAGATAAAAGCACTTTAGGACTTGGCTATAGGAAATGAATTTTTACTTGCTTCCATAAGCACACCCTTTACATAAATTAAGTGCATTAATTTTAGGCAACCCAACAACCATATTTTTGTAACTCAACAACTTTAGCCCTTTTACATTCTAATGCTCATAACACAAGTGTCAAATTTTTTCTTTACTAGCTCTAGCAAACAAAACATAATTTTCGATAGTTACAACTTTTAGCGAAAATATTTTGTTTTGAGTCATTAGAACTAGCAAATGACTAATCATATTTCTTACCTTGAATTAGACAATGGCCATCATCAAACCTAATTGAATATCTATAATTTATCAATTGCTAAACACTTAACAAATTATGAGCTAAATTAGAAATGTATTGCACATTATGAAGGAGTTTAAATTTATCCTGTGTAGTTTTAATGGCAGCAATACCTTTCCTTTCATCCTTTATTTACTTGTTGTCTTCTTTAAATATTAACCTTACTCTAGACTTATGATTAAAACAACCGCAGTTAAGGATGGTAATGGCTCAAGCCAGGCTAGCATGGCCAATCACTATTACTAGAGCCTGGGCCTAGGCCCGACTTGAGGCTTAATCTGGCCTGAGGCAACCAGCCTAGCATGAGCTCAAACCCGAGCTCAACTTAACCTGTCATGAACTATTTTTTAAATTAAAAATATAAAAACGTCTTGGTTTTCTGCAAACTACATGTAAAAATGTAAACAAATAGGTCCTTATACTCTTTAGTGGCAGTAATTACTGTTAAGTGACGTGTGTTAGTGAATATATAAAACCAATTAAATTGGCTTCATACAACAGCTTAAGCTATTGTGGTGAAACGATCACTTAACAATTAAATGTTCAAATTTAAAGTTAAACTTCTTAAGACTTTACTCACAACAATCTCAATGCTAATATCCTTATCATAAGACTTTATGTGATTAAAAAAAGCTAGACACTTTAGACATTGAAACTTGCATAGTTTCATTATTTTCATAACTAATGTCTCAAAATCATAGTGAAGAATTTGCACTTTTACAATAATTACCTTTTTATCACCTATATAATCTTACTTCAAAATCTCCCATGCTTGATTGGAAATCGGAGCTATTACAATTTGAGGAAATATCTCCTCATCAAGTGCTTATTGGATAAGAAGCAAGCCTTATTAAATCTCTTGCAAGTCTCTCACAGTGGTTAGTTAAGTTAGTATGGATTTATGTCTTTCAACCCATTCTCCACTAAGTCCCACAATTTTTGAGACTTGAACAGAGCTTGTATTTTTACACTCCCAAAAGTGATAATTCTCCCATTTAAAATTTGGAATTTAAGATTTAAGAAGAAATATTGGTGCCTTTAATTACCATGGTGAAGTTCTTTTTCTCATTGGTTGTGTTTTTAGAAAAAATTAATAGAGACTTTTTCTCACTTAGTTTGCTCCTTATCTTTTTGCTTAGTATATCACCTCACCTATAATTTTTAGTGGGAAAGGGTTGCATGTACTTTTCTCACACTTAAAAACTCTTACGCAGAAATTTTTTTTGGAATGTAAAGAATAAGGAAATAAAGGCTAAAAGGCAACTTTTCAATGTCAAAAACAACAGGTGAATACAGCTGTAGAAAATGATGAAATAAGAGCTTACATTTATGAGCTTACAACTAAATATAATACACTAAAAGTTAACAACTAAAACCAGAAAATGGGTAAAATATGCTCCACTAACATTGACACTTTCAATAGAAAAAACTTGACTAAAACATGTTCCAATTAAATGAGAAAATTAATAAATCCACCAATAAATATTTACTGAAAATATAACTAAAAAGAAGAAAAAGAATGACGAACTTTTGAATCACTATTGTTTTAAAAAAATTCCAGCCATACTTATATGTCTCTTTAAGAGTACTAAAGACAAATGAGTTATATAATTTAAAATGTTGGAATATTTAAGTTGAATTGTAGATAAATATTCACATGACTTTACTTATTTGTCATATAAAAAAAAACTTTAAACAATTAATAAGAATTACTTCTCCCTTTTCTCTAAAAAAAATCAAAATATTTTAAGAAAAAAAACTTTGCTATTGGATAATGGGATAATTTATTTAACCATGTCAAGTCACCTATTAAGGTCACATCTTCAAATTTTAGCGATGGCCTTTAATTTTTATGCTTGTGCTAATGTTACTCACTTACTTTTCAATTCATGTTAAAAAGTGATAAGATATGATTTGGTTATGTTAATTAAAACTATCTCTTTTGTTTTGTATTGATCTCAGTACTTAATTAGTAAAATTAATATTTATTTTATTTAGGAGATGACAAGTAGAGATTAAATCAAATTCAAGTTGTTAAAGCCATGAAGGAAAAAGATTGTAGATTGCTACACTAGATAAAGTAGACACGCTTGAAGCCAAATTCACTACAAGAGTTTCAATTCAATTTGGAGACTTATTCTTAGCTTTATTATGTAGGAAATTGGATTTGTTTCTAAGACAATCTTTGGAATATTAAAATAAGTTAACTTTTGGTGGGAAAAGTCGAAGAAAACATTACATACACTCCCTCTATAATTCCCTTTATCTTTCTTTTGTTTTCTCTTCTTTTTTCTTTTATTTTTGTGATGAAACTAAAGTCATAAATAGCTAAATTGAAAATTTCTAATTCAAGGGGATTCAAAACCCTAATTTTAACCTTACAAGATTTTGTTTTGAACCTATATTTTATTTTAATTCAAGTATTTTTTATTTTGTGTGCTTTTTTTTTCATAACCAATCAATATTGATTGATTTGATAAATTAATTTGACGTTGATTATTTTATAGCTATTCATGAATTTAGTGATTCGTAATTGTTATAAATGATTGGTATAAATAACAAATAGGTTATTTATAAATTTGCATATTTAACTTATGAGAAATAAGAAAACAAAATTGAGTAGTTATCGCCATTTCGATTATTTAATTTAGAGTTTATTTTTTTAAAGTGTAATTTATGGTAAGTTTTAGTTTGAATGCTGAGTTTGAATAAATTAATTTAAGAAAAATTGAGACCTATTATGATTATCTTAATAATTTCTAGGGATGATAAATGTGACTTGGCTCGACCCAGTCTGATTATGACCTAGGTTGCCATTAGCTCGGGCCTAGCCCATGGCTAGATGAGATGGTATAAAATGATGTTTTTTTTTTAATTTTTTAAAAAATAAAGTCAGGTTGGACTAACCTAGCTTGTCTGTGGCCTATTGAGTTGGGGGTTGGGCTAAAGCTTCGTCAGCCTATAGTTAGGCTTGGCCACAGGACCAGACTGGGCTAGGAGCGACCTGGATTCAACTCAATCCATTGCCATCCTTAGTAATTTTGAACTAATTATTTAAATTATGAAAATGATTTTTTTTAGATCAATGATCAAAGTTGTAATTGAATGAGATCCTTCCTTGAATCAAAGATAAGTATCATTTAATTTAAATTGTTGACTTATTTTAAATCCTTGATAAATTTAATTAATTAATCTTAAACTCGCTTTTTGTTTTATCTATTGAAATTAAAAAATTAGTTTTTAGTTTTCTTTCAATTCAACCTAATTCTACCATTAGTATAAAAGTTTAGTGAATTAATATTAATTTTGAAAGCTTCAGAACTTTTCCTCAATCTCATCTATGATGATAATAAGGTTAGATCTTGAATTAGTTCAAATTCAATTCAACTTAAGTTTAGTGCTCGGACTTTACTCTTGGATTGAACTTAAATAAAAAAAGAAAGAAAGCTCAAATTCAATTTAATAAACAGGATTGGACTTTTTGGATAAGCTTGACATATAAAAACGCAGGCAAAAGCTTGCACTTTCATACTTGACTAAGTTTGGACTCAGAATTTGAGCTTGTTAAATCTTTTTTGAGATCGAGCCCAGATCTTAGGTGGGACGGGCCTAACCTGATCTTTTGCCATCTATAATATAAAGTTGTGATATCAGCGAACCCCGAGCAAAGGCTCGGCGGAGAGGTGTGCTTCAAACTAAGAAGAAGCGAGGACACATCGTGATTCAAACCAACGCCCATGAACTTTCTTTCGATTCCTGACGAGGTTCGACCTAAGGGCCTAAGACCATCCCTAATCTTATCTCAGCTATTATAACGTAAGATTGTGTGACGTCAACGAAGCTTAAGGGAAAAGCCTTGTTGGAGGGTTCTGCTTCAAATTAATTAAGAAGTGACTCCACTGGGTGATTACTGTGATTCAACCAACACCCAATGGCCTGTTATCCTGGTAAATCCTACAAAGGGAGAGGATCCCTTCAACTTTCATGGTAATGTCTTCCATTTCCAACCTGAATCATACCTTCTGTTTTAACATATATTATCAGAAATTTTCATGGTCTTTGACAGTAACTACAATTATGGATCAGCAAGAAAGGCTTAGGTGTTCAATGACCTGAGGAACGTAGAAACAGTAGCCAACGACTCATTTGATGGCATTCAAAGCAGCTCTTTGGTTTCGGATGACTGAGGACTGAGCTGCCCCTCGTGTCATCCTGCCAGAATGTTATGGTCGAACGACAAATCCCTACAGAACTCGACATTGCTGCCAATCCGATCGCCAGAGCTGATGATCGGATTGGTTTCCTCGAGAGATATATTCATGTTGTTAAGTTAGTTTCTAACACAGAACATCCTGTAAGTGTATACTTAGAGCTTCAGGATCCAGTTTAGGCTCGGCTAGGAAAATTCATCTACCTTGCACGAGGCAGGATTGACTAGCGGCACCAATGGAAGGAACTGAATGAGGAAAATTATGGAATGTTGAGCAATCTATTTTTCATCAGATCTTGCAATATCAAAACTGGGAACTGATCTTAAATCAATCTTCTGTCGATTTTGCTTAAGTGGTTAGATCTAGTACGATTGTTTTACCAAAGACAGAATAAGATTTTCCGATAGTCATTGTAAGAAATATTTGCAGGCAACAGTCAACAAGGAATGTACATCTGTGATTCTTAACATAGTCAACTGCTAGTATATCAAAAACAAAAACCAGTCCATAGTGGATTATCCTGAACCAAAATCAGTCACTTGTCACTGTGGTGATCTTCAATCTCCTCACGGAGGATAGAAACATTCTGGAAAAGGAACAAGATCCTTAAGTGATAAGAACTGCTCAGTTGTCAGTTGGATACGTGAAACAAAGAACTAGAGAGAAGATACTTACTCCCAGGGAACGTCACCAACCATTAGCCAATCCCCTTCTTTGTCTTCATAAGTTAAAACGTGACACCGATCAGTTTGTTCACCTTCCATATCAGCCCCTGTTTGAATCACAACAGCTGAGCTCGATAACACATTTTATCCACAGAAATCAACTAATCCAACAGATCAATAAGAGAAGAGAGAGAGATATTTTAAGTTACTCAACACAGAATCGTAGTGTTGAACATGTTGTCAAGAGTTCTTATCAAGTCGTAGTAATTATCATGGGCTAAAAGGTTGAGTTTCCTCCCAATAGGAATGCCTTCCATATACACTTTAACAAAGAACGTGGCACTGTTGCACTCAGTTTCTTCTGCTGCTAATGCCTGCCTCAGAAATGGATTGATCGGAGGCCAATCCAAAGGTTGGCCGCTAACATGAAACCACCACCCAAGGTCAAACACTTACAATTGGATTCAACAAGCAACGCTAAAGATTCGAATAGTTGGCTATATAGAATATTTATACCTTGGCATTGAAGGATCTTCCTGTTGACAAGCTGAGATGCTAAGTCCTAGCCGAAGATCTGTGCTCAAGTCTCTCTTGAGGTGAGAAAAAGATGAGTTAGTTGACGAAGAAGGACAATTGCTGCTTTCAAGAGACGACGAAGAACTGCTTGCAGCTCCTCCGCCCATTGTTTTGAAGCAAAATTGAGCCGCCACCTTCTGTTTAAAATCAATAGAGGATGATGAAACATAATATATAGATCGATCGATAGATAATACATACATAAATCTAGTGGAAGGGGAACGCACTTCCTGATTGGCCTGATCTGAAATGTCGTCGACGTAGCCGACAGTTCCACGTGTCAAAGTAAGAGCCGACTTAGGTTGTCATGATTTCTGTTGGAAGCTTAATACAAATTCAATGTGGCTCATGTGCACAGATAAAAATGTCCCTCAGGTTCCTACTAATACTGTCTATATTCACAGCTTCACAGTAGTATAAGAACGTAATTAAACTACTACACCAGGTTTTTCTTTTCCCCTCTTGGCTGAATCAAAATGTGATAATATGATTGACCACGACTGTGCGGAAGAGGAGATGTATTCAGACAAGATAATGGACATATAAACAGGCTACAAAAGCTTTGAAATTTGGGACCTTCTTCTCAGAGAAAAACAAAAAAACAGACATTGAAGTTGACACACATAAATGTTCAATGGATTGGATTACCGTGCTTCGCATGTACGTAGGCCCTGCCTACGGTTACATAATTAAGCGTGTTGGTAGTTGTAAGACTGTATGTTGTTGTACGAAGGGACATATACATAATATATATATATATATATAGTATGTACTTTTGGACACTCCATATTTATATAGAATCTGCAAAATCAACAAAAAGGAGGCATGGGATGCTTCTGCTTGCAGGAAAAACTTGACTTGGCCTAGGCCTAGCTATAAAAATATGGACGACTCTTTGTGTTCTCCACATAATCCAAAAGAACCAAAGAAAGTTCGTTTTGTCAGGAAATACAATTCGGACTGTGGGAGGACAGATATTTCAAAGTATCAAATTCTGAAGGAATTAAAAAAAAAAACATGTAATGGAAAGGATCACTTGATGATACTTGATATGATATGATAGGGAACACGAAATCCTGGCATGTTGTATTGGAGACATGCAATGAGGAACACAAGGAAAATGTGGTTAAGGGAAAAAAGAATTTACCATTCATCTTTATCTTTTTTTTTTCATTTTGATTCAACAAATCTCTACCTCACGTGTAAGTAAAATCCACGTACGTTTCCTATGATCCTCCTCTTTTTACGTCGAGGACACAAGAAATCTTTGCTTGGACCTAAAGAAACGACAAATGCCTTAAAGAAGCAAGTTGGTATGTTTGAAGGGAAAAAGAGAAAGTAAATGTCTCCCACCACCCATACCACAGGCTTGCTTAGATTGGCCACCTTAGCAACTTTCTCTTCCTCCGATGACTTTTTGGTCTGGTTTTGTTTGATCTTGCAGGCAAATTAAGCAAAATTTTCCTTTTTCTTTCGATAAAGTCGTAGGGTTGTTCTTAGGCTCTAACACATTCTTCCCTATTACAGCTCCGTGCTTCCATGCATTCCCATCATCATGTCTGCTCCTTCGGTGCCTTTTAACCCCATTCAATAGTCAAACTTGGGAGATTTGCCTTTTATTTTCCCATGTACCAATGTCTCCAAGCTTAGGCTCCATTGTGCAGTGGGGCATGATCCCCTCTTTAGGCTTGCTTTAAGGTGGCCTTAGATGTTGATTATTCGTTGGTTTTAGAAAAACAAGTTTGCTGTGCAACAACCTGGTAAATCGATTCTTAACTTATGGGGTATCTCAGTCTTTCTACTATGGAGCAGGTAGAAAATATACAGTTTTGGAGACAAGTCACACTGACATGTCCAAGTCCATTTAATTAGCTTACGACTCATTTGTACCTATGTTGCAGAAACTGTCCAATATTGCATACGCATGTAATCATTTATAGCACTCAAGGGATGTGGTTCGATGGTTGAGAGTGAGACTTGATTTTGGTTAGGTCTCAAGCTCGATTCCATGTTAGTCCTTCTTGTAAGAGCCCAAGGCAGCCAGAGTTTTACCTGTAGATAGAGAACTAGTTGGGCCCTCAATGATAAGGTGCGGCCGCTTGACCCGCCTGTAGAATGGTGCGCCAATTGGGCTCTTAGAGAAGTGTGCCCGCTTGGCCCGCCTACGGGGTTTATTCAAATAAAAAAAAATGTAATCATTTATAAATTATATATTTTAAATTAATAATTTAAAATTAAGTAATATATTCAATTTAAGTGACACTTAAAATATTTCAATGTGTCTCTACTGTTCAATTAATTATTATTTTTAAATTAAAATGAATTATAACTCTTTTACTATAATTCCAGTCTTCAAAATTATGTGAGTGTTGAAAACTCTTGGCGTTGATATTTGATTTCCAAGTTGGTTAGAAGATATGGGTCTCTCTTTATGTTTCTATAAATGCATAGTCAGAGTGCCGATGAAATAGTTGCAATTTCGGGCTTACGCATACGACAAAAAAAAAGGAAGAAAAATTGGCCAAGTCTAGGCATTCTCCTCGAGTGATTGTAAGCGGACCGTCCGTCTTTTCTTGTAACAGAAGAGGAAGAAAGGAAAAAAGGAATTGTTAAGTAAGAAATTTTAAATAAAGATCAGTCATTCAAATTAAATCATGTTACATACAAATTATAGAAAAACCACTTTACAAACTTACGTATAAATATTTAATATAAATTTCCAACATCTCTTTCAATATAATGAATATACAAAAATACATATGTACAATTACAACAATAACATTTCAATAAAAATCTTGTTATGATGCAGTATTTGAAAAGGTCCAATAGTATACAATTTTATTTGCAACTAATAGAGATATCTTTTTCTAGGTCCACCAAAAAGAAAGAAAAGAAAAAAATATTAAAAATGATTTGAAGAGGAAAAGAACTAAATACATAAACAAATAATCACATAAATAAATAAAATAAAAATAAAAGTAAAAATAAATATCAAAATAAAATAAAATAATTCAAAACTAAAATAAATATTAAAGTAAGTAAATAAATAAACAAACAAGAAAGAAAACAAATAAGCTAAAAAAACACATAATTGAAAGAGAAGAAAAAAATTGAAGGGCAAAGAATACTAACAAAGTTATTCAATAATTATTGTTAGACATTATTCGATTGATCTATTAAAGCCATACTTGAATCTATGATAGTGTTGATTAAGATTGATTCCCTCTCAGCCTTTTATTCCTTTAATGTGTTTCCCCAATGGTTCAGAAACTCTTTTCTGTGATAGTTTTCTGATTATACAAAAAAAACTGTCTTTTGATGTACTTAATTTTAAAGGAAAGGGAGAAAGGGTCTTGGACCTATTTGTGACCAATTCCTTAATACCCAATAGTCATTATCTTATGCTCTTTTTATTGGACTCAAACTCATAAGTGACATAGGCCACTAAATAATATGACAATCTTTCATTTGACCCATGTTTCAACTTGGTGATTCAACAATAAAATTGCATAGAATACATTGAATCGATCATGTCATCTTTAAGTGAATTAAGATGATTGGATTATGGCGATCCACATTTTAGACAACATGATTCCTTCTATGTATCGCATAATTATCTCAACTTATAAAACTTTAGGTGGGTAATTTTGTAATTGTCATATCACATAAATAATTATTATATACAACATAATGTGGTTAACAAATAAGCGAGCAAAAATATGACTGTAATTGAATTCACAAGTGTCATAACAATTTGAGCAAGACAATTATATGTATATATACATGTCAGAATGCTATTCGAATAAGGACTTATTTATAATACCCATCCGTTCAACATGGCCAATAAATGTTTTGAGTAGTAAGCCTTTAGTTAACGGATTCGATACCAATATGCTCAATTGACACTTTATGTTTTTGCACTTCTTCTTTCACAAATAAGTACTTCAAATCTATGTGTTTCACACCCTTTGAATACTTGTCATTCTTATAGAAGAAAACAACTACGGAATTATCACAATAAATTCTTAACAGTCTAGTAATACTATCGACAATCCCAATATCTAAGATAAAGTTTCACAACCACAATCCATAAACCATAGCCTCAACACATGCTATAAATTCAGCCTCCATAGTGGAAATAGCAATGACAGATTGCTTTCCACCTTTCCATGAAACTGCTCCTCTAACTAATGGAACATATAACTGAATGTAGATTTTCATGAGTCTACACAATTGGAATAGTCAAAATCCGAGTAACCTATCACTTCAAGATGTGTTGACTTTCTATATGTGAGCATATAGTCCTTTGTGCCTTGTAAATATCTAATGACTTTTTTTTGCAGTTTTTCAGTGGTCCATTCCAGGATTACTTTGATATTGGCCTAACATTCTAATGACAAAATTGATATCTGGACGAGTGCATGTTTGAGCATACATTAAGCTCCCAACTACTGACGTATAAAGATAGACTCCATTTCCTTACATACCAAATCGTTTTGTGGATATTGCATTTGACTAAATTTGTCCCCTTTCTGAATTGGAACTATCCCTGCAGAGCACTTTTTCATTTTAAATCTTTCTAATACTTTCTCGATATAACCTTTCTGATACAATTCTAACAATCCTTGCGATCTATCACGGAATATTTCAATTCCTATCACATAAGATGCCTCACCCATATCTTTCATTTCAAAATTATTAGAGAGAAAATTCTTTACATTATGTAACAAAACTGTATTATTAGCAGTAAGGAGGATATCATCAATATATAGGACTAATATAATGAACTTACTCCTACTAACCTTCATATAGATACACCGATCAACGGTGTTCTCTACAAAACCATATGACGTAATTGTATCATTAAACTTAATATATCATTGTCGAGAAGCTTGTTTCAGTCCATATATTGACTTTTTTAATTTACACATTAATTTTTCATTTCCCGTAGTCACGAAACCTTTCAATTGATCCACATAAACTTCTTCTTCAAAGTCTCCATTTAGAAAAGCGGTCTTTACATCCATTTGTTGAAGCTCTAAATCATAATAAGCCAGCAGGGCCATAATAATTCTTAAAGAGTCCTTATTTAAAACTAGAGAGAAGATCTCTTTATAGTCAATGCCATCCTGTTAAATGTAACTTTTGACAACAAGTGTGGCATTATACCTTTCAATGTTGCCTTATGAGTCATGTTTGGTCTAAAAGACCCATTTATAACCCATTTGCTTTGCACCTTCCGGCAACTTAACTAATTCCCAGACGTTGTTTTCATCCATTGATTTTAACTCTTCTTTCATAACATCGAACCACTTTTCAAAATTGCTACATTCTATAGCTTGTTTGAACGAGACTGGATCCTGATCAATGCTCAAGTCACATTCTTGTTCAAGTAAGTAAACTTCATAGTCACTCGAAATAGCTGGTCTTCTTTGCCTTATAGACCTTCGTAATGCTATTTCTTGTAGCATCATTTGATCATTTGTAATGTGAACATCATTATCTGGTTCTTCATTAATATGTTCAACTTGTAGAGTTGGAACATTAATTTGTTGTTTGGTATGTTGCGTATTCGTGATGCAATAATAGAAATAACAACCGGTGGAATCATATTTGATGTAGCAGTTTCTACTCGACTTAGAGTAGTTACTACTCGACTCTTGTGAATATCCATTTTTTGTGGTTCTCTACTCCCACTTATTTGACTATTCTTAATGAATCGAGCATTACCAAACTCAACTATTCTCGTACTATGGTTAAGACAGTAAAATTTGTACCCATTTGATTTTTCATGATAGCCATTGAAATAACCACTAACAATTCTTTTCATGTGAATGATATAACCTTACTTCTACCGAATAACCCCAAATGTTAAGGTGTCATAAACTAGGTTTCCTTCCTATCCACAGTTCATAAGGTGTCTTAGGAACTGCTTTACTAGGAATGCTATTAAGCAGATACACAATGATTTTTAATGCATGCATCCACAATGATAATAGTACAATATTATAACTTAACATACTCCTAATCCTATCCATATGAGTACAATTCTGCCTTTCGACGACATCATTTTATTGCGGCGTACAAGGAATTGTGTATTATGCACAAATGTCGTGACTTGCAAGAAACTTTGCAAATAGACCTGGATATTGTCCACTTTCATCAAAGTTATCATAATATTAACCACTTCTATTAGACCTCACTATCTTTACTTTTCTATCTAGCTACCTTTCTACCTCGTTAATGAACACCTCTAGGATGTCCACGGATTGAGACTTATCATGCAGTAAATAGATATAACCATATCGTAAGAAGTCATCAATAAAGTTAATGAAATATTTTTGCCTCACCAAGAAGGAACGTCGAACGGACCACATATATCAGTGTGTATTAACTACTTCATATGGTGAGATGCTTTGATATATGTTTAGTTTGCTTGCCTTTAATTCAATCCACACATATATCCTAATCAGTAAAATCCAATTGAGGTAAGATTTCATTATCACTAATCTTTGTACCCTTTCCTTGGTTATATGACCTAATCTTTTATATCATAAAAAAGCAAAACATTCATTATGTGCACTACGTTTACTTCCTATAATATGGTTAATATGAAACAAAGATTCAGCAAAATCAACATTAGGATTGAAATGATATAAACAATCAATTAAAGTACCAAAATCATAATAGTACCTGTGTTTATATAAAGAAAACACATCATTTTTAATCTTAAAGTTAAAACCATCATTATCCAAAATTTGCAACAGAAACTAAATTTAGCAAAGTCAGGAACATAAAGATACTCTTTTAGATCTAGGTGACACGTAATGTCTAGGATCAATATGTTCTCTATATACAAGAACTTTTCAGTTTCGTTTATACATTGGATTCAAAGGAATCCCTGTTTAATATGTGACACGTGAGTAATTATACCAGAATCTAACCACCCGGTATTATTAGGCACTTTAATAAGGATTGATTTAAAACATATTGAGATATAGTATGCACCTTTCTTTTCGAACCTAGCCTTTTAGTATGTACCTTTCTTTTCGAACCTAGCCTTTCTTTTAGGGCAATCCTTCTTGAAGTGACCACCTCTCATCTTTATATATTTGGCCCTTATTAACTTTACTGAGAGCTTTATCCTCTTCTTTGCCTTTCTTGCCTAGTTTGTTCAAGTTGCTAGTAACTCTTTGATGAAACGTGAGATGAACGAAATGTTCCTTCATTTTCTTCAATCTCCCTTCCTCCTGAACCAACATGGCCTTAATCTCTTGAAAGTTCCATTTTTCCTTGATGGTGTTATAATTCACCTAGAACTAGACCAACTCAAAAGAAAGTGAGTTGATGATGAACTGTACAAGGAAGGACTTACTTACATCCATACCTATGGATTTAAGCTTTGCAGCTAGATTTGACATATGTGTTACATGATCATGAATGAGTTGTGACTAATCAAACTTTTTGGATGTCAGCTCACTCATTAAAGGCCCTACTATGGACTTTTCAGCTATATTAGATTATGAGTATTCCTTAAGCTTCAACATGAACTCCTTTGCATTGTCCATTTTAGGCATTGACGACTTTACATTTTCAGCGATCATCATTTGCATCAAATTCAAGTTCAGCTTGTTAGACCGTTCCTAAGCTTCACAATAAGACTTGTCAGCTTTAGAACTAGTCTTAGTTATGGTTGCAGGACTTGAATATGAAACTATAGCCAAGTCCAAATCTATTACATCCAATTGGAACTGGATTTGCTCGGACCAATTTGCATAATTTAGACCATTGAACTTGATTAAGTCATTTCCTAAAACGAACAAATTAGAAGATGCTGCAAATACAACATATAGCCCACGCATTAATACTTTGAGCAGACCTAAATGGATTAAAACTAATAATTACTTTGATTATGTATTTAAATTATCCTTTGGGTAATATTTAAATACGTAGCTATAACCTATAATGATGCCAATAAAATTCACTATAATGGACAATCAATCATATTCTAGTCAAAATGCATGCTATCTTTGGATATACAATTATATTAAACAAAAAAAGTTGATAAGTCCCTTTAATGTCATTAATTATAAGCAATGGTCTACCTTTGGGTGACATCATAGCATTATAATTAATAATATCAATTGTTCAGTTCAACCTTTATGTCATTCTTTTAATAACTTCATATCAACATGAACAATTGATACATACACAATTAAATGTTTCATATTTTCAAGTTAGGTCACTTTGGTGACTAACAAGATGTCCAAACAATAAATATTTAATTGGGCAATTATCATACATGACAAAATTTAATTTAATTAGTTCGGTCACTTTGGTGACTAATAAACTATTCTTAATTACCATAATGTCATGTAGCACATTCAATATATAATAAGAAAATGTAATTCCAAGCATGGCATAGTATAAATAGTCAAAGTAGCTTTTAAAACATAATATGACATAAAATTATATTTTGTACAGCAAACATATGTGTAACTTTTATACATGTAAACCTAAATTAACTAATTGATTACTTCATTAATTCATTTAAATTATCAATTAATTAATGAATTATGAGTTATGACCCAAAACAAAATACCTTAAGTAGGACCGGTATTCAAACCCATAAAACTTAAAAGAAAGTAGCTTAGGGTCCACCATCATAGTTAAATCCAAAGCCAATAATTTTGACCCGAACTTAAAAGACCCATAAGTTGTTTGAGTCCATAACCAATTATTCTTTAATTAAGGTCTAAACAATAAAGTTTATAAGGCCTAGTCCACTAAGTCCCAGCTCACCTGCTGAGAACAAGGCAAAAAAAAAAAAAAAATCACAGAAAAGAGTTTCCGAACCATTGGGCAAACACATTAAAGGAATAGAAGGTAAAGAGGGAATCGATCTTAATCAATACTATCATGGATTAAGGTAGGACTTTAATAGATCGATCCATAAATGTCTAACAATTACAAGACATAAGAAACAAACCAAAAGAAAGAAAAGTTTAAAAGGTCTATGAAAGAGAAGAGCTTTTTTATAAAAAGAAAATGACCTCTCTATAAGATCCTTTATTCGTATTCTAATTTGCTAAAGTTTCTTATTAAAGGTCAAGTCCTCAATAAACTTTAGTAGGACCATATTATACCTAACCACCTCCCCTAAATTCTCCTTAGGTCTTCCTTTTTTTCTTTTATAGTCACAAGTGCAATCTTCTCGCATCTAATTTGTATTTTACTATTGTATTCTTGACCTTACCTCTTATTACAAAGTTGCACGTCCAACAAAATATCTTTATCTCTACCACCATTAACTTATGAATATGCACTTGTTTGATGGGCCAACAGTCGACCCTGTAGAGCATGATAGGCTAATTGCTAATCAATATAATTTATCTTTTAGCTTGAGTGCGATATCTTCTTGTTACATAAATCTCATGATGTGTCCCTCCATTTAAGCCACCCTAATTGGATACAGTGAGTTATATTATTATCTATCTCACTATTACTTTATGTGATAGATCTAAGGTATTTAAAATAATCTTTCTATAGTATAACTTTTGAACCAATCTTTATTTCCGCATCGGTTGCAACTTTGTGTTATGTAAAGTTACATTTTAATTACTTGGTCTTAGTCCTATTCAACTAAAGCCTTTCGATTTGAACAAACCCGTCCAAAGTTTTAACTTGATATTAACGCCTTCTTTTATTTTATCCACTAAAATAGTGTCATCAACAAATATCATACACCAAGTCACACCCCATTAGATATTTTTGGTGAGTTCATCCATAACTATTGCAAAAAAGGAGCTTAATGAGGATCTTAATGTAGTCTGATATCAATAAAAATACTCTCTATCTCCTTTTATCATCCTGATTCTATTTTTAACACCTTCATACATATTTCTAATAACCCTACATATGGTTTGCATTAACTTAGAGAATTTTTATATGTTTATCATATAGTTCTAAAGGCTAACGGAATCGTTATTCATAAATGAACTTATACATAATCTCTTTAATAATATTGTAAAAAAGAGATATTTAGTTATAAATTAAAATCACATGCCAATTAACGAGCGAGACTACTAAAGATAGAATAAAACCGATTTAAAATTTTTATTTATTTGTTAAATAACTTATAGACTTGGAAAAGTAAGAGAACAAAGGGAAAATATTTTGAAACTTAAGTGTAAGAATCTTAACATTGAAATTTCAAATAAATGTTGTCTGTGTAGAGTGGACTAACTCCAAATTTAATGAATGTCTTTCAAATATATCTCCTTAATAATCTAATCTTACTGTTGCTATTTATACTATTATAGAAAAGAGAAAGTGTTAAAAAATAGGGAATAGTGGAACAAAATCATGGGTGAGTTCTTATCTGCATCTTGACTACTTAATTTTCTCTAGACCTTCCACCTTAGCTAAGACTTGGCCATACATTAAGGCATTTGCAGTAGCCCATTACCAGTTTTGACCCAACTTTTATCTCATATTTCTTCTTTCTTCTATAGTATATGTGTAGAGGTTGTTGCATTATATCAATACTCCTACATAAAAACTCACCTTATATTCAAGGTGAACTAAAGGACATTGCCCAGTTAATAAATCATAGTTCTCCCATGTAGCTTCTTTAATGGAACTATTTTTTCACTATATAACTAATTCCAATGTTGACATATATTAAGTTATCCAATAGTGTGAGAGGACCTTCTCTGGGAAAAGTACTAGTTCATAGTCATCGTTAATAAGCAATGCAATTGGTAGAGTTGAGAGGGATTGTCCATAGGCTAGACACATTAGAGAAACATGAAAAATCGGATGGATTTGTGTTAATTTTATGAGAGCTAATTCATAAGTCATAGGTTCGACATGTTGCATAACAATATAAAGACCAAAGTAGTAGGGAGAAAGTTTTTTTAAACCTTCTTTTAGCTAAGGAACACTGCCTAAAGGGCCATATTCTAAAAAAACAACATCACCAGCTTCAAAGACAACTATCTCTATTTACCATCAACTTATGCTTTCATAGGGACCAAGCTTTGAGGAGATTTTCACGTAATAGTTTCAAAATTGCACCTCTGGCTAGTAATTGCTCTTATAAATCAACAATTTTAGTTTTCCTAGGGACATATAGATGAATAGTTGTTAGATTGCAGTCATAAAGTATGTTTAAAGGAGTTGTGCCTGTGGCTGTATGAAATCAAATATTAAATGAATATTCTACCCAAGCAAAAAATTTGTTCCATAAAGAAGATCGCTCATATGCCGAACACCTAAGATATATTCTTAGGCAGTGATTTACTACCTCTGTTTATCCACCACATGATGGATGGTAAGATGTTTCCATGCAAAAATGAGTCCAAAGAAGACAAAAAATTTCCTACCAAAATTTACTAATAAAAGTGGGATCTCAATCTTAAATAAAGAAGCGTGTATTCCATGTAACCTGATGTTTTCCTGGCAAAAATAATAGCCATTGTCTTGGCAATAGGGATGGCAATGAGTAGGGTTCGGTTCGAGTATTACTTAACCCATAACCATATCCATTTTTTATGACTCAACTCATATGCATATCTATATCCATCGGTTTTTACGATTTATTACCCATATCTAAATCCATTGGATTATTCGAGTTTTTGGATATCTATCAGATTGTATAACACATAAAAATATAACTTCTAAATTGAAAATATAAAGAGCAAATTTTTGCGAACGCTCTAAATCAAAATTAAATTAATAATAATAAGTCAAGATTTTGATTTGTATGTCTTCAAAAAACTATAAAATTGGAATAATAAAAATCATAATGTCTAGTGCAAAGATAAGTAGACAACATATATTTTTCACAATTAATAACTAGAAAAAAATTGAAACATTCAAAGCTTCAAATTGTCTTTGCATGAACTCCATAACATTCAAAACTTCATCTCCATATCATTTGCATTATTATCATCCTATAAGAAAATAAAATATGTTAACAAATAGTTAAATTATAAGTTAATTTAATATTTTCAGTAAAAAAATAAATGATAAGAAATAAAATAAATTACAATCAATCATTTCACCCGGCTCCTCTTCGTTTGCATCAGCATCATCAAAGATCGAAGCAATCAGATATGAACTTTGTAAAACAAAATCTGTAAGGAAAATTCAATATGAAAATTGTACAAGTAAGAAGTTTCAAATACAAATGTTGCAAATATTAATAAGGAAATATGTATTACCTGAATAATCTCCAAGCATCCAATTTTGCAAGCACATCAATGCTTCAACAGTATTAGCATGAAGTCTTGAGCGATGTGGACTAAGAACCTTACCACCCATGCTAAATGCACTTTCTGAGGCAACTATAGAAATAGGTATTGATAAAATATCTCGGGCAATCATCCTTAGTATTGGATACTTGAATTATTGCTTCCAGTAAGCCAAAATGTCAAAATAGTTATTTTCAGGCATTGTATCTTCCTTCAAATAATGGACTAGTTTAGATCTTAAGTTTACCCTTCTTTTCTTTGATTTTTTGTACATGAAAAAATTATCACTATCTCCATAATCTGCTTGATGTTTTCCAAGATGGGTAGCCTCACATGAAGACGAGGAAACAACTGAATTAGTACATGTTGTAGAGTTCCTTATATCGAAAGCATATTTCTTTTGATATTCTAATAATAGTCAATAAAGCAAGCTCTTCACCCTCTCAATCTCAATATTAGCTTTACTTCCATAAATTTCACTAAAATAGAACTCAACGCAATCTATCTTATTTCTTAGGTCCAAAATAGAAGCAATAACTAGCATCCCATTCACATGAAACCAATATGCATCGTACTTTTTAACCATATTTAATGCCATAGTTCTAATAATATCACAATTAGACGACATCCAATTAAATAACTTTAACTTAATTTTACAAACATGTCAAAAGAACAAGTTCACAATGGGGTATTTTCTACCAAAAAAAGCTCTGTTACCTTGTAAAATATTCTCAATTTGTCACAAATAATGTTTGCCAACTTCCAATCTTCATCACTAGGCAAAGTAAACTTCAGTCGATTATTCAAACGTTCCAACCTCTTAAAAACATGTTCATATGGCAAAGCTGTCTCAAGCATCAAATAAGTAGAATTCTACCTTGTCTTACAATCAAGAATTAACTTTTTAGAAGATGAAACTTTCTAAAACTTGACTGCATCCTCAAAATTCTCTATCCATTTAGGAGTTGATGCCTAAAGTAAAATACAATCACGAATTCTTTCTAACCTTTCACCCATGAAATCCAAGCCATCCTTAACAATCAAGTTTAATATATGAGCACTACATCATATATGCAAAAAATTTCCATTTAATATAAAAGAATTTGCATCAAGCTTCTCATGTAGAAGGTTCATCATTGCATTATTTGTTTTACAATTATCCATAATCACATAAGAAATCTTAGTTTCTAGGCTAAACTTATGCAAACACTCCTTTAAAAATTTCAATAGAGTCTCCTTTATATGTGGGCATATCATAAATATAAACCTATAAAATAAAATGACAAAAAATTACAACTTAAATACATAACACATAATGGTTCTCTAAGTAATTAATATTTAGTATGTATAAAGGAACTAATTACTAAACACGCAACTTATTATATCTATATATGGTAACCAAGATAAAGATTA
>JANJEY010000009.1:42268811-42281489 GCA_024703695.1 Erythroxylum cataractarum
TGTCCACATGTCTGTAGTGATAGCAATCCTGGACCTATGATCCTCCAACATTTTTTTCAAGTTTGATTTTTCACTTAGAAATATTTTTAGGATATCATTTCTCAATGTATTACGAGATATCATCCTAAATTTATTGCTTAAACTCGCTACAAATCTTCTGAAACCAATGTGATCAACCATAGACAAAGGATACTCATGCATTGCGATCATATTAACTAACTCTCTTCTTGAGAACTCCTAGCTAAATTTGTAGGTTTGCAATGATTTTTTCTCATCAGACTTAGTCTCACTCCCAATTAATAATATTTTCTGGCCTCCAACAAGTCTTAAATGTTTCTTTGGACAATACTTGATCAAATGCTTATGAAGAAGTGAAGTCTTGTTCGTACCTTTAGCAGAAAACTTCCCTTCGCAATGATTATACTCAGCCTTATCAACACCTTTCACAGTCACCAAAGTAAGCTCTAGCCACACAAGAGAAGTATGCTTCTTGCTTTTAATTGCACCATGATCACCAAAGTCCATAGCTGCAAGCTCCTCTTCTTCATGAGGTGCACTAGAGAAATTCTTTGTTGTATGATTCTCAACTCCTTCCATCGGTTCCATACTTTCACTCACAGTCACGAAATTAGCTGGATTTTTGATAAGCAACTCATCTCTAACAGTGACAAATGACATACAAGCTCTTTAAATAGGCGTAGAACGATGACCTTTGGTCTCCTAGTGCGTCTCTATCTCTTTGAATAACAAATGCATGAGTATTGTTTTAATGGTTGACGACGTGGGTGGTTGATGACGTTAGAAATAATAAATGGTCTTTGATTTACCCCACTCTTTGATGGTAAATGACGTTGAAGCAATTAAATATTCACTCTTTAATATTTAAATGACGTTGAATGGGTGGCTACTGCTGGGTGCTTTGTGAAATTGAAAAGTGAAGAGTTTTAAAAGCACACAACACTTGGAAGGTTGGAACTTTCCTTTATGTGTTCTTAAAGAAATGTTTTTTGGTTGAATTCTTAAAAGCACGTTGCATGTGGAACATTATTCACGTTGCATGTCGTTGAAAACCCACTGCCATCCCTACTTGGCAATTTAAGGTTGTGTTAATGGAACAAAATGGTTGTATTTGCTGAATTTGTCTACCACCATAAAAATTGTATCTATCCCTCCTGATTTAGGGAGTCTTGTGATAAAATCAAGAGAAATATTCTCCTAAATACACTATGGAATAAGAAGAGGTTAGAGATGGCCTATTTGAGCTAGGATGATGGAGTTCAACTTGCATCAAAACTCATCGATCCATTACAAGGCATTAGAGGTCCTATGACAAATGAAAGAACTAAGTGCATGAAGGAGGCTTTGTAACTCATAGAGATTCAAGGAGATATGGCTATTGTTGAAGATTTTTATACATTACTAGGACTAATTACTTATCTTTAGGCCTAAGATGATGGATAAATCCTAATGCATGTAAAATAATGCTTAGAGCCCAATAAGCAAGGATGAACCATGTACTTATTTTTAATGAAGCCCAATCTGCATATTTACCTTTTGAAAATGTCAAAGATGTGGGATTAGATGTCAATTTCGTGTTTTGACTTTACTTTATTAATTATTATTAGTTGTTCAAGTTATTTTTGAAAGGATTTCAAATTTGAGGTTGATTTGTATCCATTAGTTAAGGGAATCCTTCCTGGTCAAGTCTTTCCAACTTAGTTATGTTTAGGAATAGTCCAGAAGGCATTTTCTATAGGATTTTCATTATTTAAAGAGGTAATATGGTGTATTATGAAAATCATCTTATCATCAATAAAAATTGATTGTTTCTCTATTGTGATAGCTTTCTCTTAGTTCTTCAGTTAAAAACAAAATCTAGTCTCTTTAAATAACTTGTAGTGATCAACTTATAACTTTGGTTCTAATTAACAAGTTTACTTAGGATTGGGTTCCTTGCTTGATTCAAGAAGGATTATGGGGTTTCTTTTTCTTGATGATTTTGAGTCTTAGGCATTCTTTCACCGAGGCTTATATCATTTATTATCAAAGTCACAGTCCTTGAATCGTGTTACATTTATCCTTGTGTTCATTTTCTTATTTAATTTTATTTGCTTTTGTTTCCTTTTTTCTTATGTCTTTGATTTTTCAATATATTTTTCCCTCGTGCTCTTCTTTTCCCTTTAGCCAAGATTACATCAAAGTTGTTATATTCAACTATTTTCCTTTAGTTTGAGTCATATTAGTTGTAAAAAAAGATCTGCACACGTTTTTGGTGTTAATCCTTCCATTTGGTTTAATCCCTCCATTATCATCCTTATAATATTTTCTTGTATGTTCCTTCCTTTTGTTACCATTTTCTTCCATAATTCTTCTTTCCTTATTTCTGCTTTATTTCCTTTTATGTTTTTCATTTTGTAATCATTTTCTACCTTACTGCTTCTTTATTTATTCGTGTTTTATTTCCTTTTATCTTCTTTCGTTCTGCAATCATTTTCTGCCTTAATTTTACTTTCCTTATTCTTGCTTAAGTCTATTTTCTTTCTATCTATTTTTGGAGATCTAATATTTAATTTGTTGAGTTTTATGTTTCTTATCTTGTTGCTCAATTTTTCTTTCCATTTATTTTCTATCTTACCTTTCTTGTTGACTTAGAATATAAGTTTGAATTGCTATATGTTTTCTTATTGAGATTAGGGATGGTAATCTTGGCTCGACCTGACCCGACCCAGCCCTACTTTGGCTCGGGTTGGTCGGGCCACAAGTTAAGACTGCTTGGTCGGATGTGCAAAATGGCATCGCTTTGTCAAATTGTTTTGGAAAAAAGTGTAGACGAGTCAATAGCCATTGGCCTGTAGAGCCACGAGCTGCTTAGCCTGTGAATCAAGCTGGACTGGGCCAGGAGTGGTCCGATCCTGACCCAACCCATTGTCATCGCTAGTTGAAATCATTGATTAGTTTTTTTTTTAGTTATGAAGGAGCTTATAAGGGAAAGTTGGTAAAAGGCAACAGTAGAGAGTCTAGCATCAAGAAAAGTCAAGATTGAGTGAAAACACGAGTGAACAATAAATAGAATGTAAACAAGTAAAGGAGTGAGTGAGGACAACTCGATCTGTTTTCTTACTAATTTTTCTTTGCAAGTTTAATCATGAGTAGTAGTGGAGAAAATGTTGACATTGACCTCAAGATGTTCATAAAAACCATCCAAAATCAATTCTATTAATACTTTTAATATAAGATTGAATAATTTGAAGACATTAAATAGATCAAACTACTATAAAAAGTATCGACATAATGTTGAGGAAGAGGAGGAAGTTGATTTTGAAGAAATTAGTTTCATGCGGGGGAGAGGGATTGTCCAAAGGCAAGATAATAATTTGGATATCATTGAAATGAAAATTCCTTCTTTTTTGGGTAAGAATGATCCAAAGTTATACTTGAAATGGGAAAGAAAAGTAGAACTATGTTTGATTGTCATAACTACTAGGAAAAAGAAAGTCAAATTGGGAGTGGTTGAATTCACAAATTATGCTAGCAATTGGTGGGATCAAATGGTGTCAAATTGACAGCGGTAGAATTTAAAGGTTATGCTAGCTTTTGGTGAGATGAAATGGTGCTTAATAGATGTAGGAATAGAGAGAAACCTATTTGGTTATGGGAAAAAATGAAGGTGGTAATGCGTAAATGGCTCATACCTAGCTATTACTATCAAGATTTGCATAACAAGTTCCAAAGTTTGACTCAAGGTTCCATAAGTGTAGAGGAATACTACGAGGAGATGAAGGTAGCCATGATTAGGCTAATGTTGAAGAGGATTAAGAAGTTTCTACGACTAGATTCATTAATGGTTTGAATAGGGAGATTGCAAATATAGTTGACTTGTAACATTATATAAAGATGAAGGATTTGTTGTTCAAGATCATTAAGGTATATCGGTAATTAAAGTCTGGGAGAACTTCCAAATCTATTTCAATTTCTAACTCTTCACGAAGGTCAAACTGGAAGGGTAGTAAAACTACCTCAAAACCAAAAAATGATGTGAAAGCCAAATATTCAGTTTCTTCTTCTAAAGGTAAAATTAAAACCAAACCCTCCTGTAAATCATATGATTTTAAGTGCCTTAAGCATTAAGAGATTGAACATGTTGCCTTTCAATGTCCAAATAAAAGGACTATGGTTATTTTACACAGTAGTAAGGTAGAGAGTGTTAACTTAAGTGATGATAAAATATTGCCATTAGAAGATTGTAGTGATGTGGATATTGAAGGTTTGGTAAGTGGAGAATTGCTTATCACTAGGCGAACTCTTAAACATTTAGCCTAAGGATGAAAGTGACGAGGCCCAACATGAGCATATCTTTCATACTTGATGTCACATACATAATAAGGTATATAGTATTATCATTGATAGTGATAATTGCACTAATGTTGCTAGCACTTTATTGGCTAATAAATTAAGGTTGATAACTATAAAGCATCTAAAATCATACAAGGTCTAATGGTTAAACAAGTGTAGGAAAGTTTAGTTAACAAAACAAGTTGCATTTTTTATTGGCAGTTACAATGACGAGGTTCTATGTGATGTAGCATCAATGCATGCTAGTCATCTTCTTTTGGTGTGCCCATGGTAGTTTGATAGAAAAGTTCAACAAGATGGGTGTAAAAACAATTACTCTTTTGTTATGAACAACTGACAAATAATCTTAACACTTCTCAAACCATGAGAGACATATGGTGATTAGATTAGGATATCAAGAGCATATAGATTGAGAGAAAAGAAAATGAATGTTTAAGAAAAGAGTGAGAGTGATAAAAAGTGTGAAAATGTGAAAAAGAGTTAAAAAAAGCATAATAGTCAGCAATAAGAGAAGATAGTTAGATTGTGAGACTTAAAATAAAGAAGGTTAATGGTTATGCTAGTAGTGGTGAGGTCAAAAGTATTTTATTACTAAGGCAATAACTACTTATACTTATGCACAAAGATGTTCACCTTTCAACTAACAAGCTTAGTCTTTATTTTCTAGTGCTGTTGCATCTTTATTACATAATTTGCTGATTTACTCTATAAGGAGTTATCGAAAGGATTACAGCCTTTAAGAGTAATCAATCATCAAATCGATTTCATCCCAGGTACAACAATGCCTAATAAAACATTTTACAGAGTTAATCCAAAATTGACTCAAGTTATTTGAAAGCAAGTGGATGAGTTTATGGAAAAAAGGTTCATGAAGGAGAGTCTTAGCCTATGTTTGGTTCCTGTAATTCTAGTACTAAAGAGAGATAGAACGTGGCATATGTGTGTAGTTTGTCGAGCCATCAACAACGGTAAAATATAGACATCCTATACCAAGATTAGATTATATGCTTGATGGGTTACATGATTATTGCTTATTGTTAAAGATCAATTTAAAAAGTGGGTATTATCAAATTCATATAAAAGTGGAAGACAAATGGAAAATTGTTTTAAAATAAAATATGGTTAATATGAGTTTGGTATTGCCTTTTGATTTAACTAATACACCAAATACTTTCATGAGATTAATGAACCATGTTTTGTGACCTTCTATTGGAAAATTTATTGTTGTTTACTTTGATGATATTTTAATGTATAACAAGACTTTGGATGACCATGTCAAACATTCGCATTATATGCTTTGCGCTTTAAGGGAATCTAAGTTTTATGCTAATTTGAAGAAGAGCACATTTTGTATAGAATTTGTTATATTTCTTAGTTTTACTGTGAGTGCACATGTAATTAGTGTAGATGAGGATAAGATAAAGGAAATTAAGAAGTAGTCTACACCTAATAATGCAAAAGAGGTGCAAAGTTTTCATGGTTTTGCAAGTTTTTAAAAGAGGTTTGTATAGGATTTTAGTTTTATAGCATATCCTCTAAATGAATTTATTAAAAAGAATGTTGTGCTTAGGTAGACTGATGTGTATGAAAAAGCCTTTAATATTTTGAAAGATAAGTTGATCAATGCACCTTTGCTTTCTTCACCTAACTTTTATAAAGTTTTTGAGAATGAATGACATATTGGGAATTGACATATGAGCTATTTTGATGTAGGATTCCATATTAATTGCTTACTTTATTGAGAAGCGTAGTAGAGTAGTCTTAAATTACCTAACTTATGATAAGGAATTATATGCATTGATGAGGACTTTACAAACATAACAACACTACATATATCCAAAGGAGTTCATTATTCATTTAGATCATAGGAGCTAGTTTAAATTTCAATAATGGATGCAAAACCTCTATGAATGATCTTTTTTCTTAACTAACAAGATAAGATTGGCAAAGGGGTTAGAGGTGAGGCGAATAAAACCTGAAGCTAAAAGTGCTTTGAACTAATTTTCAATCTTTATTAGTGAAATGACATGGGTGTGAATTAGATAAGTGGTAATATGGAGACCTACACAAAAACATCTTGATAATTTGATAAAATTGATTGAATGGCCATAGAGGAATCTGAGTTACCTGGGAGTGCCACCACCTAGGAGTAGGATTGGAGAGATATCTCTGTGTTAGTTGTCAGAGGAATGCTCTACAACTTGTATGTTTTACCAGCCAGATAAAAAATATGAACATCTCCTTCCAATTAGTTTGTACAGTATTGAGTGAGACTAGTCATTTAATACCCATAACAACATCTACTCCTCTAATTGAAAAGGGAAAATAATCTTGGGTAATTTTTATTCCTCTTATGTGATGTTTGGTTTACCTACTGGAAAAGATAAGTAATGAAATCATTATTCTTAGGAACAGAATAGATGAAGCCAATCTCACGAACTTGTAAAAACATCTTGTCTTATGGATTCTCAATCTGAGTTCAATTCTTCTTCTAGGCCATTAAGGAAAACTCCTAAGGGATTTAATCCAATCATGACCACGAGCATCACATCTGAAAAATTCTTGCCTATATTCCTCAACAGATATAGTTTGTTTAATGGTATGGAAGTACTCATCTGAATTTTGAAACTTTGTTGGTCTATAATGTTCTTGCAACATTGTTACTAACTCTTCCCAGTAGGGATTACATTTCTCCATTAATCCATGTAAATAAATCTTCGAAATATATGGAAGCGATTGTCCTTGGCTTGTGAATTGAGGCAATTGTCCTCGGCTTTGCCTTTGTTGGATCTCTTGGGCTATTTTCTGCATGATGAGCACCATTGGCTTGGGCTTTGAATGCGGCTACATTAGTTGCTGAAGTGTTAAGAGCTTCAAGTCGAGCTGCAATCAAATGATAATTGTTGTGTCATAACTTTGGGGTTTAGATTGGTTGGGAAAATTGTAGGGGAATTTGTTGGATCATTATCTACAGAAGAGGCTCGAATGGACACCATGTTAGATCAGAAACTTACTCCGATACACTACTATAGAAAAGAGAAAGTGCTAAAAAATAGGGAATAGTGGAACAAATCATGGGTGAGTGGCTGTTTAGTTTTGTCCAGACCTTCCACTTTAGCTAAAACTTCATACACCTAAGGCATTTGCAATAGCTAACCCCCCTCTATCCTACATTTCTTCTTCTTTCTATAATCTATGCAAAGAGGCTGTTGCATTTTTCCTAGCTGGATTATGTTACTCGATGGTAATTAATAATTAAAAATCCAAAATTTAATTATCATCTTTGCTAGCCTAAGCTTGAAAATTTTTACTTTTAATATGAAGGAAGTAGGTAATGTCAAATTATTCATGTTACGGTTGTTCACAAGGTTAGGATTTCAAAATAAGTTACTCGTAGAGTTAGTACTTCAAAACAGCCGAAGTCAATGATTTGAAATATTTTAAATTAAATTCAAAAATATCGATTCAAATAACTAGTTTGTTTTATTCAAAACTAAACAATTTTATTATTAAAATAATATTATTTTATTTAAAATTAAGTCAAACTTCTGCCCAAACAAGATCGGCCCAAGCTTGGCCCGATGCCAACCTCAGTTGCTCATTTGCTCATTTGCTCTCAAGTTTTCAAGTCTGTTGTTCATCGGCATGTATACCAAGAGAGCAATAGATGCACAGACTGGCTCGCTATTCAGGCCGATCTTGCCATTCTTGGTATTACTTATTTTGATGTTGTCCTCCCGCAGCCATAGAAACAAATCTTATTAAGAATTGGGGAATTCAATAAGCAAAAATAAGAGTGGCGTTAGACAACTAAAAAACTGACTAGCGACACTGTAAGCAACCGCCTGCCTGCGAAACCTTTCCAGGAGGATCACTAAGCATTCACTATTTATAAGCATATTGGGAGAGGAAATTGGTCACATCAGATGCAACCTCATAAGCTCCTTCAACACATCGTCCTAAAGCTACACCAGATACATAGTTGCCTCCCAGAAACAACCCTTCCAAGCCCGTGTTCTTGAGGGCCATTTTTACTGTGTCCAGGATGTCCAAATGACCAACTAAGAACTGGGGAATAGCTTGTGGCCAGACTCTCACACCAAGGACAAATGGATCCTTCGCATTCGGTTTTATGAGCATCCTCCTCAAATCCCGGTCAACTGCTTCTACAAGTTCACTCTCTGTCTGAAAAGGGGAGTTAACAAAAGGGAATTAGAAAAGAAGTTGAAACAACAGAAAGCATGTACAAGTTCAATTGATTTGAGAGAAGACTCCACCCACGAGTTGTAGCTTACAAAATTATGCTAGTCTCTAGTCATGATCCGAAGAAGACAGACTACTTCAACAATAATGTGAAGACAAAACTTTTCCCCTTAGGATTTTGCTCATGAGACACCGATCAATGGGCGCTCATAATTGAACACATGACGTATCTTTTAGATGACTCCGTGGTTATCCAGCCCACTACATTTAAATATACCCTTTGCTTGATAAAACATTATCCATGTGTGGCCTGAGTGAAAGATATGCTATGGGCAACATATAAGAACTAAATTAAATATCAAAAGGTGGAACACAGCTGAAAATACACGACAAGGCCGGTATTAACAGCGCCAACATATTCACCATCAAAATGGCTTCCTCTTGTATTTTTCTTGGACATTCTGGGTTTGTTGATCGAAACAATCTTTGTATATTGCTTACCTTAGATAAAATTCCCGGGTTGGTAGCACCCCCAATGTAGTTCAAGAGCAAAACCTTTCCAGCAGGTGCACGATTAGGAAAAAGTGAGCTGCTATATATTGTACCTGCAGAAATCCTGATCAATTGAGAAATTGGACATGAATCACTAGTAACACTTCAGTAAGAATCTTTTCAGACTTAAAACTTAGGCAGGACTTTAGTGACAGATAGTTTAAGATGAGTTAAAAGGAATATATGAGTTAGTGAGAAGTCCAATAGTCACCTAAAGTTTCAATCCCTTGGCTGCGTGGATGCAGCTGGCCAAACCCCTTAAGCTCACCATCTATTAAGCATTCTTGTCGAATTGCTCCTATTGGGTATGATACAGAGACTGCTGCAACTGGTGGGTAATAAAATTTCGATAATGCATCAGCAGCCCCAGCCTATTAAGAATATAATCCACGAAAGACGTAAATACATTCTGAGATATTATATGCAACAGTTTCTCAACGAAACTTTGACAAAGCAAAACTATAGGTCAACTGACATACTAATTCTCAAGAAACCAAAAAAAAAAAGCCTACCATACCCTTGATCTAAACAATTAATTCATGAGAGAAGCAATAAAAATGAAGTCAGTCAAGTTTTTATACGTGGTTACTTAGACAGACATTTGGGACAAATAATAATAACTAGAAATGCAATTATAATGTTTATTTTATACAGGAGGTCATCGAGAGCTGATAAATTAGTTGCATGAACTACAATAACCTGGATTCACCAACTCAACATGACAAGTTCATCACAGATCAAAACTAAAAAGAAAAGGATATTTGTTGTCATCTATTAAAGAACATTTCCCAAGTGATGAGCACCACATATAGAAGTATAAAACACTGAAAAAGAACATACAGAAAGAGGATGCAATAGACTGCTAGCAATATGGGATGGAATAGTCAGAACAACAGTTTTGCTTTGCAGAGAAACCAGTCCTTTTGGTGTTTCGTAGGTCAAATTGTAACCACCATTATCCAACTTAACGATGCTGGAAAGTTTCCAAGATAACTTAACATTGCCACCCAACCTGCAGATATCGACTCAATCAACAAGGACCCCAAAAACAAAAAATGAATCACAATGGGACAATTCTCTAATACGTTTTAGCAACTAAAATCCATGTAGAACAATCTTTTTCGTGAAGCAACATGTGGAGCTTACCGAGCTGCAATAGCATCAGGCAGCATGGTAAGTCCCTTTCTGAAAGATCCTACTGTCTGGCCCTTGGGTTTTGGCAAACGTCTACAACATTACTAAGTATAAGAAACTGAACGAAGAAGTAAAGAAACCAGTGTCGATCAGATGTGACATAAGAAAGGAGAGAAGTATTATTACGGATCTCTCGGTGGCTTGGGAGCATTATTTCTCTCCTGGATGGTTTTGATAGTTCCACCAATAATGCTACCACCATTTTGCTCCAGATTCCATACTTTCCCAAAAGCTGCTTTCATGCTCAGTTTTGTAGGATCACCAGCATAAACGCCTATGTATCAGAAGAATGTTCAGATAAACCTAACAACCAACAAATGTAACCATGTGGTCCATGCAAGTTGTAAAAATATCGTTGGGCAGATCAGGTAATTAATAACCTGAACAAAATGGCTCAATCAAACGCTCAAAGACCTCATCACCAAGGTTACGCCGAACGAACTCTTCGACTGATTCCTCATGTCCCTGTAACCTTGGTCAAAGTTTTAACATCAAGATAAGACCAATTCATTAGAGCACCACCATTTTAAATGCAACAAACAAACAATGTCATGCATTTGTAGTGTTATTCAAAGCTCAAGAGGACTCACTGGTGGTGAAGGTCTCAGTCCGAGAGCACCAAATCCAGCTCTTAGCTTCCCGCCAATGCTCATCAAGTCAAAGAAGGGCAAATCAGTAGGCTTAGATGGTACTGCCCTCAATTTCCCCTCCCAAAACACAAAACGCGGCGCATTGGGATCCCCCAAAACTAAATCATCCTTCAATCCACTATCCATCTGCAATAGAATAGCACCAAATATCAATCTATTAAATTCTACAGAATTCTGTGGAGTAGAGTTAATCTCAACCTTACCACCATAGTGAGCATGGGATCGGACGGCTGGAAGCTGTTGGGACCCTCCTCCCAGAGATACCCGTCTCGTTCAACGGTCGTGATGTTGCCACCAACGCGGTCTCTGGCTTCCGTGACAATTACATTGCGAGCTAAGTCTCTGTGCTTTGTCGCGAGAGCCTGAGCGATACAGAGGCCACTGATTCCGCCGCCGACAACAACACAGTCCAATTGTCCGCCGTCGGATTGGGACGGTGACACTGTCTTCGGTGAAGAAGACTCAGTGACTGAGCATCGGAGCGTTAACCGTCGGCGAATGGTGGTGGAAAGGGAGAATGAGGGAGTGAGAGACGGCGTTGACAGGAGAACAGAGAAATCAGTGAGAGAGGTCATGGTGGTCTGGCCGCAGGGGTATTGTAAGCCAATGTTATCTTTTGGTGAGGCAGTTTTCTTTGTGTTACAGACGTAATTTGGCCTATAAAAGAGGGGGCAATATTGCCTCTTCGTGAAAATAGAAACTGCTCGGTATTACGGTGCGTACTGCGCACCCCAAACAAGTTCAGTGCTCCGTATGCCAGAATCAGCGAATTGCATTTCCCGCCACTTTAAACTCGTAAACAACCAGCAAGCTCGTGGAGAGCTTCTCCATATAAGTTGCTCTGTTTGCTCTTTGGCTTATTATAAGCGAGAGAGACTGAACATTGAAACGTCTCCAGGTGCAGTATATTGATTCTCAAATCCAAACTTATATGTATATGTTTGAAACTAATCACTTCCGCTTGTTTGAGATAGAAGATATGTTTTGAGTGTAGCTCGCGCTGATGTTGATGACGTCTAAGGGAGAAGCTGCGAACTGACGGTAAGCGAAAAAGGAAAGCACTTGCTTTGGCAGTGGCCGGCCCAGGGTTGGACCTCAGGATAATGATCCCGATCGGGATTAGGCCTGCCCGTCTTTTTTAATTTTAAAAATATTGTACTATTTTAATATTTAAAGGTGTATGTGTAAAAATCTGAAATGATGCAGCATTCATTTAACAGATACAATTGCTTAATGAAAATGAATTTTCTCTTAAATGTATATATTCAATGTTCATAAAATTTTGAAATGAATAAGTTTAAACTAAATTTATTATATAAAAAAAGTGAACGAAAATATCATATATGAGAAATGTAATATTTATTTAATTAATACAATTGCTTAATGAAAATAAGCAAAATATTATATATGAGAAATGAGTACATTCATAACAAATAAAATAGCAATACTATAAAAATCATTTTATCATCAAAACAAAAGAGTATTTACAGATGGACATATCATAAATCTCAGAACAAAAATTCAAAGAATATTTACAAGCCCAAATAAAGGAAACAGAATACATTTTCAAACGGTATAAACAAACTCCTTTGGCCAGTGCAGTAGACTTGTCCCAGTCTTTAAACTCTTCGCTCTGAACCTACACGGGACAAATCCACCGTGCTAAGCATATTGCTTAGTGAGTAATAACTAATCTAATTTAATGGTTTATCATATAAAATTTAAT
>JANJEY010000009.1:42418487-42429195 GCA_024703695.1 Erythroxylum cataractarum
CCATGAACTTGACTATCTCTAACAAGAATTCCTGCAAAACAACATAAGGCGCGCCAGGGGTTGATATCTAGCAGGCCCCTCCGACGCTCAAGTTAGTCTTTTGTGAGGGTTTTGGTCGCTGTAAAAACATAGAGAATCAGGGTTCTAATCTTGTACCTGTATTATGGCAAAGTTATACCTTATATAAGGAGTAGGTGCTAGGTTTAGGTATTTACGTATGCATGGGAGACTTCCACCTGCGAATGGGCTATGGAAGCGTTGACTGGGCCTGGGCCTGGCATAGCCGATAGGAATTAGACAAATCCTTGAGAGGTGGACCGATCGGTCCATGGGTCGTTATGATTAGGTTCGGGCCTAGCACGACCGACCCAACCAAATTGAAATTGGACTAACCTAACCGATTCGTGTAATTGGAATTAACCAAAATTTAGTTTGATTTCAAATTTTCAAACAAAAAAATCTAAAACTTTAAATCACTCTTGGGCTTGAGTTATTCGACTCAAATCTTACATTTTTATATAAAATAATGTTATTTTGAATAAATAACATCGTTTAAGCAATAAATAAAATTCAAACTTGATTAGAAGGTAATTTAATTTTTGCTAGACATATTTTGAATGCTTGTTAGTAATTAAAAAAATTTTGTATGTTAAATATACATTTGTAAATATCATTTACTAAATAGGCCACTGAAAGTATAGCAACAATTCTGTATATATAAGACTTTATTGCAACAGTATTTTAATTTTGTTACCTTTTTTATATATGATAACAAATTATTATTACCGTTATTTTTTAATATTAGTAAAGACGATATTTTAAAAACTATTATATTAATTTTTAGTAATATATTTTTAAAGTGTTGTAAATATCGTTGCCTAAAGCTCTTTTGGTCGAAGTGTGGCGTCATTACGCGATATATTGTAATCATGTTTACAACAAAAAAGAGAGGATCACTTCGATACTCAGGTATGTAACTTGTCCTCTGACCACGTTGAATAACCAAAAAGTGGCTGAATTTCACTTCACAAACTCAAACTTCAGTGGGAATGTTATTATTAACGAGCTTGACAATGCTTCGGCAGTTGTGCTTTCCCATCAATTTCATTCATTCTATAGCCTTTTTATCATAAATTCTTCTGTTGATAAATGATAACTTATATTCTTTTTTCGCCTTATCTGCTCTATCCACTTGGCTTTGTCTGTATCTAAACAGGAATTATTAGCCTTGCATGATATGATGGCATTATCTCCGTTTGCAATTAAAGTATGCAATATGAGTTTAGCTTTGGTTTAGACCGGGCTTCTCATCGGTCAGGTATTGTCCCGTTTGATTACACTCATATTTTTTAGGGGGGCGCTGCGCATCTCGTGGGGGCAGTAAGAGTCGAATCTGGGACCTCAAGGTTTTGATGCGTTGAGACGCACGCCTCTCACCACTGAGCTACGTAACTCAGTGGTGTGAGGTGTGAGTCTTGCATCAAACAAAATATTAAGGTCACAGATTCGATTCCCGCTGTCCCCACGAGATGCGCAACGCCTCCCTATAAAATATGGGTATAACCAAATAGGACAAAACTCAATAATACAGGCTACCCAAACCAAGCTTCTTCATGATTTTGTCGCTGAGGACGAGATATCATGGGTCGCCACGCCACTAATTCCTTGATACCAACTACTCTTGTTGACGCGGATAATCACCACATGAATAATAGCAATTGTTTGTTGCGTGCAGTATGTAATGTAGCAATTAATTCTTCAAGAGTGGGGACCTGCAAGATCACTCAGTCGGGAGACTATGTTTTCATTGGCAATCAATTCTTATCCATTGCATAAACTTTTTCTTGGCTGTGATCTTGCTTCGTCGCCCGGTACGTGGATCAGGGAAAAGCAAAAGGTGCAGATTGGAAGACGTAGAGGCACGTGAAACATCACGAGGGTGCACGTGAAGTACAAGCTTTTGATACACACTTTACTTTGTCAAACTCGAGAACCTGATGTGATGTTTCATACTCCCGGAACGTGGAAGTGCAGAGGCAGATTGTCCCACTTGAACTGGATGTTAAGTTAATGGGTCCTCTTTGAAAGTGACGGCACTCATACGTGTGTCCTCAGTCCACCTGGATTCTTTGGCACAGTTTGGGATTTGGTGGGTCATTTTCGTATACTATAATATAAAGGAGATAAAATTGGGAAAACCAACGTACACCTGAATTTAAGCCTTTGAGATTGGAAAACAATAAAAGTTTGATCTTTTCTTAACCACAGTTTATTCTGTTGGAAATGAGTTATGCAAAATCAATTAGATAAGATACAATTAAGCTGATAACCGTAAGTGTATAGCTTGAATGATGAAAAGCTGGCAAAGGGAGAGAGACGATGCAGATATGTTATGGGAGTCATGCCCTGATAGTTACAGGACCATTGTCTCTGGTCTCGTGGGCATCCTAATTATTACGTACTTCTTTCGCTCAACAGCAAGTAGGTCCGGCCTCTTCTGAGTCGTGGACGCCTAACCTCCATACCATTGATCACGTTATTTGGTTTAGACGTGCTAAAATTGAGTACACAAGTTTGTGAATTGTATTCTAGAATCCCACTTTTCCACCGTGGAATCTATCTCGATATAATCGTTGTATCGAATTGATTTAGGACAGCATTTTCGGACGTTCTTATTGTCAACTTCCACTTGCTGCCTTCCATGGTTTTGAGCGGACGAGAACGCAACATGTATGCCATTTCGTCCTTATAAACAGACCTTCATAGGGTTTAGTTTTGCGGTTGTTCAATCTCATCCAGACTCCAGAGGGGTTCTGGCCGTTATCTTGTAAGATGTGGTTGATATTTCCTTCGTAGTACGTATTTCAAGAATGCTTTCAATCCAGAGTAGGAACGAAGAGAGAAGAGTAGCTTGATTCAACTCAGTCTACGATGACTACTAGGTTGGCCAATTTAGAGTTGTTCGACTGTTCTTGAAAAGTGTTACAAGCCCAGTTTAGTATTTTCCTCTCTTTCTGTATCCAAAGTTTCTGATGACATTTCCGATGCAGGGCTCGTGAAGATTTTATGGAGTTGGTGTATGAACATGGTCAAATTCTAGTTCGTGGAAGATCGACTAGTGGTCCGTGCGTGAGTTACTCTTCACACGCTCATAAAGCTCAACGTAATAAAGAAAATACAGACAATCACCCTCCAAAGAGGCCAAGAACCTTGCATGTAGATTCCGTCGTTGGAGATGAGTTTTCTCCAGCTCATGAAGAGCCAACGAAGTATGCTTCGCAAAAAGATCAGTTTATTGACATTTATCGAAGGTGGCCTCATACCAATTTCGACATATTTCTGGAGAACACTAGGATTAGTCCCATTGATGATCATAACACCCAACCACGTCTTGTTCCTGTCCATAAGACCTCAATGCCCCAACCTGGGAATACACCTGATCTTGTAGCAGAAGTTCCTGAGGTTTCTGCTGCTTGGAGTCATCAGCAACACCAAACTTTATTGGAGCAACCACAAAATTCACCAATACTGAGCCAAACTCAAATGAAAACAAGTGGCAATTTGTCCAAGTCAAAGTTACACCAGTGGGATTCATCTAGACCTGATAAGCACTACGGTTTACAGAATTTTTCCTCCTTGAGACCTACTGTTTTGTTGAACTCTGATGATAAGCGTAGTGAAGCGGCAATAAGATCAACAGGCCGTCCAAACCTGTCGAGGGTTGAATTGGAAACAAGTAAAAATGAGATGGACATCGTCAAGTCGATGTTTAATCCTCTAGTGGAGTTACCACCTGATGAACAATCTGAAGCTGTTGTCCCTCAAAATGTAGTTACCAGAAAACAATGTCTTGATGCTGTTTTTGTTCCAGAATCAAACAAAGAAGTTGAGAAAGTCCAAGTAAAGCCTGATTCAGCGAAATCTAGAGATCATCTTGCTGCAACTACTTCAATGTGCTCACGCGGTGCTTCAAATGATTCCACATATTTTCTGAAACGAAAATTTGAAGACAACGAGGGAACGGCGTATCCAAGTGAAGTATGCAAAGCTCTAACTTTTTTCCTCCTTTCACAGAGTTGGATTTCGTTTTGTGCGATTTTAAGAAAATCTAATCTGCTAAGAATGATCAGGAAGACAAAGAGGGCACTGAGAGAAAAACAGAAGCTAACGGAAGTAGTACTAAGAGAAAACGAACAGAGATCCAGACTCCATCTGAAAGGGTGAGTGATCCTAGCTGTTATTGATCGATATATCAAACAAGAAAAGAACTTTCAAACTTAACTGCGTTTGCTTTAACATGGAAACAGAGGAGAAGGAATAAGATCAACAAGAAGATACGCGCACTGAAAGATCTCATACCCAGTTCCAGTAAGGTTAGCACTCTCTAGATAACTGAGATAGCATTGAAGAACCTGAAACTATGGTTAATTTAAAGCATAGAATTTGTTTTTCTACATTTCATGGTGTAGCTTACCCGTAGTATATGTTGCTTTAAGGTGGACAAAGCTTCAGTTCTTGATGAAGCTATTGAGTATATGAAGACCCTTCAACTTCAAGTACAGGTATATATCTATATCTCCTTGAGTCCCAATATACATTCAACCATAGCCAGATTCATAAGCTAACTGTGGTACTTTTTGGCAGATGTTGTCAACGGGGAACAGAATTTTCATGCCTCCGGTGATGTTTCCCTGGGGAGTGCAACATCTACAGGCACAAATTTCGGCTCAGATGTCGGAGATAAGTACGAGAATGCATATGGGCATTGGCTGCAGCCTAGCACCATTCTCAGCTTTACCTATGCACTTGGGGCTCTCTGGTCAAAGATTACCAATTCCAGTGCCACGGCCACCATTCATTCCTTTGATTGGAGGCGTTTCCACTCACTCGTTGCCACTGCCTGGAATTTCTGGAGTAGCTTCTGGCCCATCGTTGAATTCAAATGGTTCACTCCAGATTGGCAGCTCAGGGATAACAAACAACAATTATGCCTTAGATCCGATGATCCAAGCATTACATCAGGTTTTTGCATCCTTAGTTCTTCAAACCTCTATGTCTTCATTATACTATTGGAATGAGGATAAATTACGTCCAACTCGAACATAAACTCTATAAAGCAAGCAACTAGGAAGCATTCTTCTGTCACTAAAAAAAATGAGAGTAGAAGAAATTGTTTTTCGCTGTAGGTCCTAACAGAAGATGCACAAGAAGCTAGAGTGGTTAAGCCAACGTCTTTTTCCAATTTCTCGCTTTTTAATCGCCTTACCAACTTTTTATCTATTTCACATCTTCAGGGACTAGACCGGATCCGTCAATGATTGAGGAATGACCACATGCGTGGATAACAATTGAATATAAGCTATGTCAATACATCGAAGCTACCAGATCGACTCATGTTAGCCAAGAACTTAGTTGCATGTGAAGTCTTCTATAAATCCGTCACCTTGCCATTTTCGCTGCCCTGTTGCACAGTTTTGCGCTTTTCGAAACGCAAGAAAAAGGAAATGTTTGACATATCTGACAAGATTTCCTTCATGGTGTATGCATCTTGCAGTTTGACAGTTAGCTTTTAATTTTTGACAAAAATGCCTACTGCTTAACTGTTTATTCCTTTGTTTCATGGTACGGTAAGGTGAAGTTTGGTAGGCGAAGATTATTTGAATGTTAGTCAATTACATTCCCAAAATACTAGAAAAACTATGTAGTGTATTGTGATTTGTGATCCCCAAATAGAAATCGTAACATGTAGCATTCGCATGTCTTTCATTACGAATCTCGAACGATAAATTATAATATTCGAATCCTGACACATTCCTTTAAGTGGCATCGGAATTTGGAAGCTGCGTCCTTGTCTCTCGCAGGTGGTCATGATAGTTTTACTATAAACCAATACTGGAGCTACTCAGTTCTAGTGTTTGTAAGGCTCAAAGATTTCTATCTTCTTCCTTTCCTTCTTATGTCACGTGTTAAATAGATCTCTAAAGAAGTTTTCTAGCTACTGTCGGAGTCGGCGACCCGTGCAGTTACGGATCCTATGCCTTCATTAATCTGAAAGTTTGATTTTCATTATCTTTAAACTCTCTGTAAGCAATTATATATCCGGGGAGTTTATCCGCCAACCAGTTCTGCACAGTCCACTCATATCGCGAATTCTGCATCAACCAAGACTTGTACTTCCAAGAACATAATTGTATTCTGGTCCCAAGTCTAAAAATATAGGACCACCATGTCCCAATGGCATCGTATTGGCCTGAATTTACAATAACAACCTCAGTCTGAAGGAGAGCAAGCCTGCATGACTACAAACCGACAGGGACTGCTATAATCGTATAACTGGGTCTATTCATGCCATTCTTTGTTAAGAAACACGACCTGCTAGTCTCCATCTTTTGTCTTTCTGTGGTTGAACGAGAAAACAATGTGGTTGGCTGGTGACAACATAAGTTCTGTGCTCTGCCATAACAAATTGGCAATGCCAGAGAATTAAAGAAGACGCTTGAAGCTCTTAGGTTTTAGCCACGAACCTGAATGGCAAAAAAGGCCAGTTTTCGTACGGTATGATTGAAAAGCTCCTTTCAGGTCATAATATTTTTATCACTTGGAAACTGAAGACTAAAGGAAAGAAAACATGAAATAGTCTTTAAAGGATGGAAGACCAAAAGCACGTTTAGATGACAAATTTGAGGTTTACATTGGGTTCACTTGTTCATAAGAGTTGCTTCATGGCAAATGCAAAGTTACAAGGAGAGTACAACAATTGTTTCACCATCACAACAAAAGAGTTTACACGAAAACGGGCATTGAACTGCATCAGAATTATATACAAACATACACAACATGATCTTCTGATTACTTCACATCATCGTTGCAAATTCTCAAAATAAAATGTTTTGGTAACAGCAACATTTTCACTTATGCCGCTTCAAACGCAACTTGTTTCGAGTCACTGGTTCCTCTTGACACCCCAGAATCTTTGTCAGCAGGTTTCATGTCTTTATCATCCTGAAGCTTGAGGTTTGAGAAAGCATCACTTAATGGATCAGAGGATTCGATTGCGTATGTTCCTCCAGGGATACTATCAATAACTTTTGAAGTTGGGAGATGTGAGTTTTCATCTTGTAGTTCAAACTGCAATTTGTTGAACTCCACTTCAACATCCGTGTCGTCAATATCAATGTATGCTGGTGTTGATTCTGTGTTTTCATGGACAAAAATCAAACAAAAAGCCAACTAAATGCCTTGCAACTTAACAAAGCATTTATTATCTAACATTTTCTAAGCTGCAGAAGCATCAGAAATAGCGAGTGACATACCTAGAGTTTTTTCAATTTTCTTCTGCGAATCAATACCCTCCTCAAGTTCCTCTAAACAAAGCTCTACCTCCTCGATCGTGATCTTATTTTGCTTCATTGCTTGAGCTCCAATTTGGATTGCTTCTGATACCTGGCATTAAAAGATAATCAAGTTAAGAAAAAGCTACAATTTTCATCTGAAATAGTATATTAGCTTTACACATGAAAAATAATCATTAGGGATCAGCTTATTTCACATCAAGATGATTTTCTCCTCTATTCCTCTTAGTCTTATATTCCCTTTTATTTATTTTTGGAGGCAAGGGAGTGAGAAGCAAAGCCCAAATGGCTTGAAGTTGAGGCTGAAGCTAACTTTCTAGTCATTTTTTATGCAAAAGTTACCATTTTTGTAGACTCAGCATTTGCAATAGCATTAAGAACTTCCTCCACTCTGTTTAAAAGAGAGGTACACTTTTCCCTACTTTCAGAAGCCAACTTCAACTGCCTTGCATGCCTCAGAGCCATCTTCTTGTTTCCAGAATTCAGAGAAGCTAATGCCGCTTTCCTCGAGCTGCAAAGAGAATCTGTATCATTAATCGTAAAGAGGGTGGTATAAGCAATAACTATGAGTGCAATTTATTACACATCATGACGTTGATCAATCACATCAATTTGCTGCTGAAGCTTTTCAGTTATCCAAATCAAATAAAGCACGTCACAGTCTAAACTTGAGATTTTAGAAATGGTTGCTGGTGAAAGGGAAACTTTGACGCCCTGCAAGCAACTACTTAACCTCAGTCTAATCGGAATGAAAAACACAAAACAAGTAAGGTCAAGTATTCTCTACAATCACACAATGCCACATCAAATCAAAATCTCAAAACCCAAATTAAAAAAAGCTCCAATATCTACATTCTCCAGACATGTCATTTCTAGGTTAGCCAGAAGGAACTTAACCATCCATAAGAAGTTTCAAATTACGCATGTTCAAAATTAAATGACACTAATACAGTAACTGGAAGAAACTTAATGAACAAAGCACAACACCTCTATCAACTCTTTCTTATTAATTGACAGATATCGAGATGTCCCAATTCCAGCAAGATAACTCAACACTGCAGTTGCTTCATTCAATCCACCACACAAATCCTGGAACCTCTTCATAGTAATAACGCATGAAGATGTCCAATGACTTTCACATAACACTTCAACAACTTCAGCAGCTTTTTCCTATACATCAACAAAAGAAGAATCAATCACAAGCGAACGCAAAAACTTCTCAAATACAGATTAAAACGAAAAAACTATTCCCAGTGACAAACCAAATGTACATGCCTTCTCCAATGGCATAAGAATTAAATGATCTTGAAGCAGTAGTTCGGGATTTGCAGCTGATCTAAGCACGAAATTTCTTACTTTCCTATAAAATTGGGAAACTCGGCCGGTACTTGGGTTCACGAGATCACCAACTGGCACAATATCACCTTCATTGTACATCAAAAACTGAAAAACTTTGAACTGGTAAAAACAAAGAAACAAAACAAAACAAAAAATTAACATCTTGAGACCCATAAAGAATTATACACTTACAAGTACGTGATCGAGGCATAAAGGGTTCAGCCCTCCTCGATTAAACCAGAAATTCTTGACCTTTAGTTAAAAAAGAAAAAAAGAGAAAAGTCAGCCAAGGACGTCGCAGAGTAACTCCAAAGGCGAAGGCTAAGAAATGGAAGTTCCTTGTAAAAATCAGTGAACCTCAGTAGGTCGAATAATAAAGACGCCGAGATAGCGGGCAATCTTAAGAATCAAATCTCTCCAGAACTGGTATTTAGATTCCCAATCGGATCTTTGCCCGCTAAAAGCCTTGAATCGGGCCGTCGACACGACGTCGTTGTCCCAATCGGGGACTTCTTTCCGGATGAATTCCCTCACTTCATTGATCTCCATTCCTATCAGATTCTAATTTCAAGGGTTTCAGAGATCAGATTTAGGTTTTAGGTTTCAAAATTCCGAACGCCTATCCGATGATACCGAAACATAGAGAACTAGTTTCGGATGGCAGTCCGGGAACGTACCTGACCCTTGAATTTGAATTAGAATTGTAAGAAGACACGGCGTCGTATAGATCCAATAAGATTAATTAAAATTTTTGTTTTTATCATTGTTGGGCCCTAGAACAAAGCCCATGTCGACTAATTCCGTCTTTTTTTGTACATGAAAAGATAACCCAATCTTTAATTCGATTAGAGGAAGGCGTTCATATCTGATAATCTGCGTCTAAAAGACTAAAACACAAAAGAAAATAATTTTTCATCCTTAAATAGAAAATCCGAGCATGAGAAATCACAATTATTTATTTTCTCTATAACTAATTTAATTTTTGAGTTTTTTCTATATTAAATCACATATTTCTTACTACAAAAGAGATAGTTTCATACATTCCAACTTACACTCATCTTTCTAAATAATTGGACCATATAATGCACATCGAGTAAATAAAATAAGACCAAGATTTATAAAATATATAAATAATTTAAGACTTAAGATTTAAGATTTTAAATAAAAATATGAGTTTTGTCATATATGAATTATTCCATTTTTCTTAAATAGAGATCAATATGAACTAAAATAATTATTATTCTACTTAATTAACTTGTAAAGTTGATTGATAAACGGAGAGGAGGACCTCAAGAAAAGGAGTCACTTAAGCATGAAGTTTAATGAACCATTATAAAGAAATTTTAAAGACAAAAATGACCATAAGGTTTGTTTCTTATAGCAAATTAAATCTTAACATTTTAGAGTGTTCAAATTAAATCATATTATTGTGGGAATGTTCAAATTGATCCTTATGTTAATAGGGAAAAAAAAAAAAAAAAGACGAGAACATAACGTCATCTTTGATATGGAAAGCATTGATCTCAAAGGTTCATGTCCAAATGAACAATAAACCTCGAAGCTTCCACTGCTTCGATGAAGACCCCATCGACATGCTCTTTTTGCAGCTCTCCGGAGATCGTTCCATCGCCACCTTCTTCGGCGTCCACACACGGTAGGAGCCAGCAGGTAGGCTGTCGAGATTGTTAGCCTCCAAAGAAGAGCAAGAGGACGTCGTCTCACACTCTTCGTCAAACACTTTCCTCAGTTTTGAACGCTTCGATTTATCCGTGGACGTTTGGTTGAAGTTGTTTGCCGCTTAGGAGTTCTTACTGTAGAGAATTAGTTGTATAGCTGTAATTAGTTAAAGATTAGTTACAAGATTAGTTACAGTAGCTGTATATATTTAGACCCTTGTACAGTGATAAACGTTGCGTTGAATGAGAACCATTCTTCCATCATTCTGTTTGGCATCTTCTTCCTTAGATTTCATTTCTCATGTTAGCAGAGAAAAAATCTACGATCTGATTCAATTTTTT
>JANJEY010000009.1:42523707-42534925 GCA_024703695.1 Erythroxylum cataractarum
CTCAATCACATTCCAGTCAGTTCAGTCAGTTTACAATTCGATCAATTCACAAACCAGTCAATTCAGTCAGTTCCAATTTACAATTAAATACCGAAAAATCATGAATGCATGTACCAAGGAATATATGCATATACAGTAGATCTGTTCCTCTATGATTAGAGGCCAGTAACATACTCAGTCAGTAAATACAGTAAGCCTATCAGTCAGTCCCAATATTACCATAATACCCTTGCTGACGGTAACGGGATGTTACAAATTAGGATTCGATTGTTATATGAATGATGATTGAACACATTTGTGGACTTTTGATTTCATAAGCAATTGTGATTGAATTGTTTACTCTATGAACTATTAATGTGACATTAACTTGCATATATATTTCTTTCTTATTATAGAAACTTAGTGTTTCAACATGGCTACTGCTTTAAAGAAAACGGTTGCTGAACTCAATAGGGGTGAGAAACTCAATGGTAACAATTATAAAATATGGAACATGAAAATTCAATATGTACTAGTGAGTAAGAGGCTCTTGAACCATTAAACCTAACCATGGAAGTTCCTAAGGAGGGCACTATAACCCAATATAGGAGGGACCGTGATGCATATAAATTGTGGAAAAAGAAGAACTCTTTAGCTCGCATCACGTTGTTGAGTAGTGTGGATAATGATATTATGGGAGAGTTTGTAAATTTGAAACTGCAAAGGAAATGTGGTCAGCACTGGCTACTTGTTTTGGAGGTTCTTTAGTGACCAAAGTGAGGTCACTTACTATTAAGTTTGGTACTTATAAGAAACGCCCAGATGATACAATACAAAAGCATATGAGGAAAATGTCCAACATGGTAAGTGAGTTACGTGATATTGGTCATGAGCTTTCTAGTGAATAATAAGTACAAGTTGTGATTCATTCAGTACCTCAGAGTTGGGAGCATATGAAGATGCACCTAACTCATAACGAGAACATCAAGACAATGGAAGACACTACAAAACATCTCATCTTGGAGGAGGAGCGTCTTGAAGCCTAAAAGATGTTTTCTGAAGAATATGGAGTTAGTTCTAGCTCACATAAAGCTATGAACAAGAAACACAAGCATTACGGTGGATATAAGTGGAAGAAGAATAAGAAATTCAACCACTCTCCTCAGGAATCCAAGAAGAAAAAATAGAACCAATGTGGAAAGGGAAAACATCATTTCAAGAAGAAGAATATGAAATATGTGAAGTGCTATAATTATGGTAATAAGGGGCACTTTGCTCGAGATTGTACCGAGCCCAAGAAGGTACAACTTTATAGTACAAGCATTTATTCCGTGAATGTTTTTTGTTTTTTTTCCTAACTGAATCACATCCTTCGTGGATTGCAAACTCAAGAGCACCCAATCTATAGTGAAGGATAGAGACACCTTCGTTGAGTTTCGTAAACTCCCACATAGTAGTCGATGACATTATGTAGGTGACAGTTCTAGAGTTGTTGTACAAGGAATTGGCATATATAAATTGGACATGCGTGGAGAATGACCCCTAATCCTACATAAAGTATTATTTGTTCCACAGATTCGTAGGAATCTTTTATCTGTGTTAATATTGGTTAGACTTAGTTTCAATATAAATTTCCACAGCAGTGGAATGGATTTGTATCTTGGATCTATTTATTATGGTTATGGTTTTTTATGTGATGTTTTTATTGTACTGAATGTGTTAAAGGAAAATAATAATATTAGTTATTCATTATTTACATCTAGTAATTCCAATAATGATGCAATTTTGTGGCATGCTAAACTATATCATATTGGTCAAAATCGAATTAGTCAATTAGCTAAAGAAGGGCTTTTAGGTAATCTAAGACAAGAAGTTCTACCTACATCTGAGCATTGTTTAGTTGGTAAAATGGAAAGAAAGCCATTTAGAAAGGGAAAACGAGCTTTATATCCATTGCAATTAATTCATTCTGATATCTGTGGTCCAATGAACGTAAGAGTTAGACGTGGGGGAGTTTATTTCATCACCTTCATAAATGACTACACTCGATATGGTCATGTCTATTTGATTTCTCATAAATCGGAAGCATTTGATTGTTTCATAAAATAGATGAACTTGGTTGAGAATCAATTGGATAAGACAATAAAAGCATTAAGAACTGATCGTGGGCCAGAATATTTATCAAAAAAGTTCAAGGTTTTATATGATGAGAAAGGTAATTAACAATTCCTAGAAACCTAAAACAAAATGGCTTCACTTAAAGACAAAATAGGACGCTATTAGAAATGATTAGGTCTATGATGGCCCAAGAAAATTTACCAATACCTTTTAAAGTGATGCATTGCTAACAGCCACCTATGTACTTAATCGTGTGCCCACGAAATCAGTTACTAGCACACCATATGAGTTGTGTACTAGTAGGAGACCTGATGTATCAATTCTCAGATCTTGGGGGTGTGCAACCTATGTTCATGATCTCTCTCATAAACATAGAAAATTAGGCTCAAGAGAGAGAAAAAGTATTTTTATTAGATACTCAGAACACTTAAAAGGATATGTGTTCATTAGTGAACAAGGTAATGGAGGTGTAACTGAATTTGAATCACAAGATGTAACATTCTTAAAGAATGATTTTCTCAAACAAAGCAAAATAGGTAAAGACCTATTATTATATGAGTCGTTTGATCATAATGGTTCTGTTATAAAGAATTAAGATGGGGAACTTCAACCAAGTGGGAGCAATTCCACATAAAGGTTCTCTATGATGACTGATCTGAGTGGGAGTAACAAGATCAATCATGAATTTGCTTATGATGAACCTCGATTAAGATGAAGTAATCGAGGAATAATTCCCCAACGTCGTTTTGACATTGAAGGAGAAATAAATACGATTGTTCCACAAGAGGATGAAGAGTCAAGGAATATAAATGAGGCTCTTACTGATCTTGCTAAAGAAGAATGGATGAAAGCAATGACAAAAGAAATGGCTTCTTTAAGCTCAAATCAAGTATGGGACTTGGTTGATCTCCCTGAAAGACGTAAAGTAATTGGGAATAAGTGGGTTCTCAAAATTAAACAAAAAGAGATGGCAATATCGAAAGATATAAGGCGCGTCTTGTAGCAAAATGATACACACAATATGAGGGAATTGATTACGAGGAAAGTTTTTCACCTGTTGTGAAGTTTGCTTCAATCTGTCTTATTCTGGCTATAGTAGCCGGTATGGATCTTGAATTACATCAAATAGATATAAAAACTACTTTTCTCAATGGAGAATTAGATGAAGAAATCTCTATGGAACAACTTGAAGGTTTCATCAAGGCAGGTCAAGAAAATAAAGTATGTCAATTATTAAAATCAATTTATGGCCTGAAGCAGTCTTCAAGACAATGCTATATTCATTTTCATAACATAATCATTTCGTATGATTTTCAAATGATCAATGAAGACCATTGTGTGTATGTCAAGAGATTCAAAGATAAATTTGCAATTTTATCTTTATATGTGGATGATATATTGATTGCTTGTAATGACTATGTGTTTCTTACGCAAATCAAAAATTGGTTATCATCTGAATTTGAAATGAAAGACATGGGTGAAGCGACATACATTCTTGGAGTCAAGATTTCAAGAGATCGTTCAAAGAGAATGTTATTGCTTTCACAAACGATGTACATTCAAAGAATTCTTGAACGATTCCGTATGCAAGATTACAAACCAATTAATAATCCTATTGCTAAAAATGAAGGCCTTAATAAGAGAAATTGCCCATCAACAACATAAGAAAGGGAACAAATGAAGAATGTTCCCTACTCTAATGCAGTTGGAAGTCTCATATGCACAATGATGTGTACTAGACCAGATATTTGTTACGCCGTTGGGATGGTGAACAGATATCAAACAAATCCAAGCTAAGCACATTAGAAAGCAGTAAAGAGAATATTGAGGTGTCTAAAAAAAATCGTGGCCTATGCATTATGTTATCAAGGCAAGGATTTATGTATACAAGGGTATATAGATTCAAACTAGGGAGGAGATTTAGATGAAAGAAAATCTACTTTAGGATATGTATTCGTACTAAACTATATAATAATATTATGGAAAAGTAAGAAACAATCTTGCGTTGCATTATCTACAATGGAAGCTGAATTTATAGTGTTCTTAACTATAGTACAAGAGGCTGTGTGGCTTTATCAAATTTTTGTGCATTTGGGAGTCACTAGAAGCGAAATTAATCTAGTGACCATCAACTGTGATAGTCAATACGCCATTGCTTATTTTAAAGACCCCAAATTTTATTGTAAGACAAAGCACATAGATACTAAGTATAGTTATATGAAAGATATAGTTGCATGAGAATAAGTGAATATGAGATATATATCTACGCAAGATATGATAGCAGACCCAATGACAAAGTTAATTTTTAGAGATATATACATTGGACATGTAAAGTTACTAGGATTACGTAGATATTGAAATGTATTAATAAACATTTCTTTATGTATTTTCACTCGGTCGAATGTCATATGTTTGGATATACTGTATGATGAAGATTATACATTGTATATCATTTGATTCATGAATATATATGTTTGTGTATAAATATGTTTTGGTATGAATCATAAATATATGTGATAGATTATAGATTGGCTCTCTTAAACAGGACATCACCTCTAGTGTTTATGCTCGGTAGAGATGAGGCAAGTTTAACGTTTATTATCTAGGTGATAATTGAGAGTGAGAAATGTAAACCATAAATGCTGCAAGAAAATTGGTTTAAAGTGATTTATTAATCACTCTATCTGTCTTACGTTGCCAGATGTGAGCTCTGAATAAGTTTTTAAGTAGATAAGTGAACTCAAGTTAAATATTGAGTATGTTTGAACTATCATCTGTATGGTATTTCTTGAATAAAGATGTTCAAGTTAAACAAAGTGAGTAAATACCGTAGCACATGACTCATACCATGTGTGCAAAATTGACCACAAAAAGTGATTAATGTAAGTCGCAAGATCTCATCTTACATTGTGTGAGACCCTTGAGGTTAAGGAGAACCTCATCATATACCCTTATGAATCTTGTTTCACTTTTGAGAATTGAATTTAAGGTTTGCTACTTTAGGTTATTGCCAAAAGATTATGCAAGATGCGATCTTATGGAATAATTCTAGGAAAGCAAATTAAATTTTATTCAAAAGAGAATTGAAAACAGAGGAATGTCCTTTAATTTAAATCATTGGCTCGTATGAAAAGTATTCATAAATGACCATTGTCTCTTTAGTAGAGAATTTGAATATAGTCATGATATAAAAAACTAAAGGAGATCAAAGAAAAGTACAAATGCAAGATATGATCTAAGATATAACATATAATGTCTACTCAAGGACACATAAGTCAAATGATCAATTTGTTAATCGAGATGTCATATACTCCTAACAGATATGTGACAATGTACTCTCGTCTTATGCTGATCACACCGGTTAATGAACAAGTATGAGCATTGCAGAGGTTTGTTAAACCCATCATGTGTGAATGAGAGATGATGACATTTATACACCCATGAAGGGTATGGTAGTCAAACTTCTTGAAATAACTACCAAAGGTAGTTATATGATGGTAGTTATATGGAAGCTATACAAACAAAACGTCAAGACATACATCGGTGGGTGTATGTTTTAAGTTGTTTGACAGAGTAGAGACGAAGACATTTTCTACAATAAATTGGTAATGAAAAGCTCTTTAACCAGTGGAATCACATCAAGAATTTAAGTAGGTGATTGTTTTTTTTATATGCATATGAATAGATCCTGTTTGATACGATCTTTGTGATTGTATTTTTATCTTGATTATTGATCTATCAAATTCAAAGCATTTCATTAATTTCGGTAAGGTCAAGAGCCTTGCCAAGAGAGTCATTTTACTAGTAAGATGTGAGTTGTTAATCAGTCAAGATATTAAACTTTCTCAATGTTAAATAGTTTGAATTTATCATTTAAATTTGAATCGTAAATTTATTAAGAATTTTTAAAAACATTTCCGATTTATTATATATATTTAGAATTTCATCTAGTATATACTAAAAATTAGTAATTAATATGTTTTAGTCTTTACAAAATTACATGTTATGAAAAATTAAAATTTGATCTATTTTTAAAATTTTGACAATTAAATATTTAAATCAAATTAAATTTACTAATATCAAAAATTTTGAAGCTCTATTATTTCTTTGATAACCAAATCTTTGAACATTCTAAATGATCTTTCTTCTTTGAGAATGAAAGCTTTAAAGTGCTTATTTTTCTTTGGTTGGTAATAAAGGCCTTCGAATGTCTTTTCTTTGACTATATGCTTAATAAAGTTCTAATGGTTTTGATGGGTTAAATTAAAGTGAACGGCATTATTTGGCCTCTGGTCTAATAACAAGGAAGCAAATCTATTTTTCTATTTATTATAATTCGAACCTAAATAAACATTAAACAAAAAAACTAACATTTTTGTTAAGATAATTTTAAATTTTCTTGAAGAAGCATATTGGTGAAGGTTAGCCAATTTCATCCCACTTCTTTGAGGATTCATCCCACTAATTTTACTATATCACACATAATCTTCATCCAAAGTCAATTCATAAAATGGTACCTTACATAACCACATTAAATGAATCTGTTGAAAAAACTAAATCAATAAAATGTTGATAGAGACAATCAAATGGGAATGGAGCCATAACTCATGATAGCCTCAATGATCAACTCACGATAACCTCAAAGTCAATTCTTTACATAAACACATTTGATGTATCTGTTGAACAAAATAAATCAATAAAAAGATGGCAAATATATTGAAGGGACTTCTTTATTAGATTCAATTGTAAATCAAATACTAAAACTAATTATTTGTAATTCCCTTTTAAAAAATTTCTAACATATACTTCTTCTTGCAAACTCTATATAAACTAAAGCATGGGTAGGAATACCTGCGTGCTTTTTCACTCCGGTATCTTTAAACTCAAAACATATAGCTGGTAATACCAAGATGGGTTATCTAGGTATTGTCATGGGGGCTCTAGCAGTCGTTCTGTTTACAAAGACATGGCAATTGTTCAAAGTTGTCCTCTGGAGGCCATATACTGTGACTAAAATGTTTGAGAATCAAGGAGTCAGAGGCCCTCCTTGGAAGCTTTTTTATGGTTCTACTCCTGAGATGAAGAAGCTGAACCAGGATGCTCATCAACTCGTATTGGACATCAAGTCCAATGACATCATTCAAAAGGCTCAACCCTTCTATCACAAATGGTCCTCTCAATACGGTTACCTTCTTCCTCCCTTCCCTCCATGCTTTATGTACATTTTTTTATTCATGCACATGTCCTAAGCAATTTATAATATAGAATACGTTTTTTTGGAGATCACAGGACAGACGATACTGTACTGGATCGGGACCGAGCCAAGACTTATTATATCCGACGCTGAACTAGCCAAACAAATACTCTCAAATAAATTTGGATTTTATGTCAAACCCAAGATGAGTCACTTTCTGATAAGAGTCCTTGGGAATGGATTGGTTTTTATAGAAGGAGAAGACTGGGCCAGGCACAGAAGAATTCTCAATCCTGCTTTCTCCATTGATAAGCTCAAGGTCTAAGCCTTAATACTTGATAATTTGGTCAAGTTATAGTGATTTATAGATTTTAATTTGTTTTTGTCCAATCTGTAACTGTGTTGAAAGGTTATGATCAAGAAGATGGCAGAACGCACCGTAGAGATGCTTGACGAATGGAAAAATAGAGCCATTGTAGCTGAAGGTCCACGCTTTAAAATCAATATAGACGAAGACTTCCGAAAGCTTACAGCTGATATAATATCGCGTACGGCCTTTGGCAGTAGTTATGTTCAAGGGACAGAAGCCTTCAGAGCCCAAGAAGAGCTTCAGAAATACTTTGCAGCTTCACTGGCAGACGCAGACATATTTATCCCTGGCAGCCAGTTACTCGTCTTCAACTTCTTGTTTTAAAAATAAGATTCGTTGTTCTTCGTTTTTACTTGTTGCCCATAACTGATTGTTGTCTTTAAACAACGGTTCTTTCAGGTATCTTCCTACACCATCCAATATTCAAATGTGGAAGTGAGAGAGGAAGCTGAAGACGATCCTGGAACAGATAGTGAGCAGTAAATTGAAGTCTCATGATGGAGGTGACCTACTCGGGATAATGCTTGAAGCGTTAAGAAGTTCCGACTCTAAAGATAGTCCAAAGCTGAACATGAAGGAAATAATGGAGGAGTGCAGAACATTCTTCTTCGCTGGGCAGGAGACCTCCGCCAGCTTATTAACTTGGACCATGTTCTTGTTGTGTAAGCATCAAGAATAGAACGAATCTGCAAACTGGAGAGGATAGAAAGTTCCTTAACCGGTGGAAACATAAACAAGTATCAAGTATGTATATTTGTTTTTCCATGCATATAATCGATCCTATAAGTTTATGATCTGTTCATAGATTTTCTAACAATTGACCCCAGAAGAACATGATAATAAGTTCAGTAAGTTGGTTCTACGCACGCTAAAAAAAGTTTTACAAAGTTTATTTCAATTTTCAATTGATAAGATTCAGTTTTGCCTTTCTTTTGAAGGTTTGTGTTCTCTTAAAACAATATGTCCCTTTTCCACTTGATATCATGCAAAAATAAGTAATAATCTTATTGTTTCGGAAGGGCTGATCAATTTGTTTTCATTTACATTTAACAAGCATTTTCAGTTAACCTGGTCCGCTGTTTAGAAAGAGTAGCATCCGAACCGTTTCAACAATGCGTCTTCTTTCATTTGGGGCTGTGTCATCTCTTAAACCAGAGTTCTTCGGATTGAAGGATGGTCCGCCATTAGACACAGACTCTCTATATGGTGCTGAGTGAATTCAGCGTTTGTTTTATTAGTACCAAGGCAACTCTATGGGTAAGCCAACCTGCGTGTTTTCCAACTCTATATGGTATACATTTGGTGTATGCAAAAGACACGGCGGTCCAATGCATGGTGTTTACTAATGAACCATGCACAAGAACAAGCATAAGCGTAATAAGTATTTTCTTGTTTGGTTGGATTCACTTGTAATCATTATTATATTACCTAATGAATCTGGAACACTCCGTTTGCGTTAAGTCAAGTTCTTTTAAGCTTCGCCACCTTAAACCTAATGTAACGTGCCCCGTTGCAGGCACAAGATAAAACGTTGTCCAATCATCAGAAACAGGAGTGATGCTGGTCTGCCAGTCTTGGCATCTCCAGTTGGCAGAAGAGATGCCAAGATTTCTATACCAGTTGTCATTTTCATTTAGCTGTAGGCCACAGCAGATAGGCTCACTATAATTAAACTAGGCTCTCAAATTTAGCAGAAATTGGAAGGTACATATGCTTATAGTAGCAGGCAGCACGATCTGAACAAGGTCTACCCATTTACCTTGTTTCCTTGGACCATTCCAACTTTTGGTTTTCGGATGTCGATGGATTGGGAATTCACGTACCCTGCAATATCATGCAGCCGTCTACCTTTCAGGATAATGCCGTAGATTGCAAAAATATAACATCCGCGATAAGATTTGGAGCACGATTCATTTTATAAAAGATTCTGACAGAAAGTTGCTTTCAGATATATTTGTTTACTCTCGGTGTCGGTGTCGGTGTCCATTATTATTTTGTCTTATTCTATTTAATGAAATCTCAACTATTTATTTTGTAGAATCCATGCGAGATTCACACGTAATTTATGCAGGACTCATGTAAATAAATGACTGAGATTTATTGGACAAAATAAGATACCATAATATTAAACAGGAGATCTAAACTCGAAGGAAAGAGTATTGTAACATCTTCTATTGTCAGAATATAAAGTTTTGTAGTGGGTATTTTTATTTTTTAATTTGTGCCGAATAATTTTTTTAGAATATATAATAATATATTAAATTCGTTTTCTTTTTTGGGTTGAAAGTTGAAAGTTTGATAATATTGTGAAGTCCTCACTTTTTATGCAGCTTGGAGTCCACAAGCCTTCATCAGTACAGCTGCAGAATATATCATGTGTGCATCCTGGGCTGGACTCAACTCTTCTGAGGCCTAGGGATCCCTCGAAAATTGCCTACATGAACTGGATTCAACTCAATTCGTTAACATGTAGCTGTGAGGTGCGCAAGAGAGACAAAAGTAACCACTTTTTTTAAGGGATAATAAATTTTAAAGTGTTCAATTTTTAAAATTTCTTCTATTACATAATTAATATTTTGTAATCTTAATAGTTTAATTTAAAAGGTTAGTTTTGTTAATATTTTTGCTAATTTGATTAACATTATCTTTTTTGTATATGATATATATATAATTTAATTAGCATCTAATCATTTATATGGACTAAATATCTACTCCCTCTTATTCAAAATAAGTGTGGTTTTAGAGATATTTTAATTATTCAAAATAAGTATTGTTTACGATTTTTCATGCATGTTTATAATTTTATTTCCAAAATTACCCTTTAATTTCTTTCACATCCTAATTATACATACTACATTTTCAAGGCAATTCAACATGCAATTAATAAGGGTATATCAAACATTTCAATAATTTTTTTAATAAACGTGCATCTCTCTAAACTGGCACTTATTTTTGATAGGAGGGAGTATCTAATAACCTCTTTTGCACATTAAGTTAGGTGTTTTAATTCATGTTAATGATTAATTTGCAATCAATTTTCTACATTATCGAAAAAAAGTTTTTGTTAGTCAAATCAGCAAAATATTAATAAAACTAATCTTTTTGAGTATATTATTATGTTTACAAAAGGTAACTCAATTAATTGAAATTTTTAAAATTTTAAAATTAAATTAAAAAACCTTTTTAAAAATTTATATCTATTTTCAATTACATTATTTGTGGGACAAAAAAGATGGGAGGAAGGCAAGAGCAGGAGCACCGAGTATCTCGTTGCTGTTTCTTTACTAAAAAGCTTTTGTACACACACTGAATGACATCGTGTAAGAAAAGAATTAAATCCAATGGCATGGAAGAGTAACCGCACTCCAACGAAGATTTGGAGCATTCTCTTCTCTTAATTCCATTTCCATTTTTTGTTTCAATCTCCAAAGTTGGTTCAAATGTCTCCATGAACTAATCAAAACTAATTCCAAATCAATAACCCTCCTCCATTCCTGACTTTCAATGGCTTTTTGCGGTTTTGACTGTTGCTTTCATGGGGGCATGTGTTGAGGGGC
>JANJEY010000009.1:42703049-42731539 GCA_024703695.1 Erythroxylum cataractarum
TAGCCTCCCAGCGACCGGCACCAAAATACCGACGCCAGAAAAATATACTGGAAAGACCGATCCCCTGGACTACCTACAGCACTTCTAATCGATGATGAACCTACATTGCGTCCCCGACGCCATTCAATGTAAGGCATTTTGCACCGCCTTTTAAGAAGGAGCCCGGTGATGGTTCAATAGTTTACCCCCATGTTGCATTACTTGCTTCGAGGATTTTAAGCTAATCTTCTTCAATCAGTTTGCTACAAGTAAATGACTGCAGAAGACCGCCTTGGAAGTGATGCAGTTGACCCAAGGAAGGAACGAAAGTTTGCTGGAGTTCCTCACTCGGTTTAATAATGAAGCTGTCGAAATTCCTGACCTCACTTGCTCGTCCATGTTGGCGACACTGATGAGCAACACAAGGGATGAAGAGTTTAAGAAGTCACTAGCCCAGCCCAAGTCTATTCAGGAGATAAGAAATCGGGCGGACAAGTATATCTAGCTCGAGGAAGTGTTGAAAAACACAAAACGTATAGCAGACGATCGCGGGCCGAGTGGCAGAACGGATGATTCCCACAAGCGACAGAAGGATCAGTCGAGTTGGAGAAAGTCGACCGATCGATAGGGACATCAACAAGAATCCTTCACCCGCTCAACAGGCGATATGCCGAAGTATTGGCGGCCATGAGAGCAGACGGTGAACCTCTCTGAGAACCCAATAAGTTGAAGACTCCCTTCAAGAAGAGGGACCCTGATTTATATTGCCGCTTTCATAGAGATATCGGTCATGACACGTAGGATTGTTGGCACTTGAAAAAAGAAATCGAACTCCTTATCAAAAGAGGAAGGCTGGGTCGATTTTTCAAGTACGGAAAGAATGTCGATCGAGACAATGAGAATAAGAGCGGTCGGCCCGATAACTAGCGACAGCCTTGGAGGCGAAACGATAGGAATGGAGGGAGACAGAATGGGAATAATCAAGATCGACGCGAAGCGAGACGATAGTCCATGGCAAGAGGTGACAGAAACACCAGACAACAAGATGACCAACCGGTTAGGTTCATTAACATGATCTTTAATGGTAGTGCAGTAGGCGGGTCCACCATTAAAGGAAGAAAGAGGTACGCCAGGCAGGTCGACGAAGACTTGTCGACTAAGAGAAAGAAGCAGAACGATGAGATGATACCATTCAACGAATCTGATCTAGATGGTGTTAGTTGTCCTCACGATGACGCGCTCGTAGTAAATCTGAACATAGAGGGTAACGAGGTGAAACAGGTAATGATCGATACGGGCAGCTCAGTCGACCTATTGTATTATGATGCCTTCAAGTAGATGGAGATACCAGAGGATCAACTACTGCCTATAGAAGGACCTATCAAAGGGATAACTGGAGCATCAGCCTACCCATTTGCCTGAGTCTTTTTGAAAGTAAATATCGGACAAAAGTCATGTCAGATAGAGAAGGACGTTGAGTTCCTAGTTGTGAAGTTTGTAGGGGCGTACAATGCGATAATCGGACGAGCCACTCAAAACACCCTTAGAACAGTTGTCTCCACCTACTACCAAACAATGAAGTTCCCAACGTCCCATGGAATCGGTGTTGTCAGGGGGCAGCAGAGAATCGCTAGGGAATGCTACTTAGCATAAACAAGGACACTAGACGGGGCAGTAGCATGAACTCCGTAGAAGAAGCGCAGCAGGTCATATTGGATGAAACAGACCGCTCAAAGTTCACGAATCTAGGTTTCGAGCTTCAGAAGGGCCTAGTCAAAGAAATCACAGATTGCCTGGTAGAAAACAGATCGATCTTCGCCTGGGTACCGAGCGATATGCCTGGAATTTTTTGATCTATCGCATCGCATTCTCTCGGTATCTAAAAAGATTGCAAACAGATTAGACAGAAGAAGCAGTGGCAAAGCAAAGAGAGGCAGGAAGTGATTAAGAAAGAAATAGAAAAGTTGCTTAGTACTGGGTTCATTCGGGAAGTCAAATACCCTGAATGGTTGGCAAATGTTGTACTTGTAAAGAAGAAGAACGAAAAGTGGAGAATGTGCATTTACTTCACCGATTTAAACAAAGCGTGCCTAAAGGACAACTTCCCTTTGCCCAAAATCGATCAGCTGGTAGACTCCACGTCAGGGCATAAACTTCTCAGCTTTTTGGATGCTTTCTCGGGCTACCATCAGATTCAAATGAGTCTCGAAGACGAAGAGAAGACAGGCTTTATAATTGACCAAGGCACGTATTGCTACCAAGTAATGTCGTTCGGCTTAAAGAATGCAGGGGCCACTTACCAGCGGCTCCTCATGGAAGTTTTTAAGAAACAGATTGGTCGATCGGTTGAGGCTTATGTGGATGACATGGTGGTCAAAAGTAAGACGGACGCTGAGCATGTGGAAGATCTCAAAGAAGTCTTCCAGACCCTTAATAAATTTCAGATGAAGCTGAACCCAAAAAAATGTGTCTTTGGTGTGGCATCTGGAAAATTCCTGGAGTTTATGATTACTCAGCGGGGGATTGAAGCTAACCCAGAAAAGATCGAAGCTATCGTCCAAATGTCCTCGCCGCGGTGCTTGAAAGATGTTCAGATATTGACCGGGCGGATAGTTTCTTTGAGCAGATTCGTCTCCAGGATGGGGGACAAGTGCCTCCCGTTTTTCAAAATTTTGAGGAAAGCGGATGTGACCCAGTTCTAATGGCCGGATGAATGCGAAAGAGCGTTTTAACACTTGAAACGGTATCTAACTAGTCCACCCATCTTGCAGAGCCCAGTTGAGGGGGGGAGTCTGATTCTGTATTTGACAGTCACGGAGGGGGCAAAATTTTACTTTTATATATTTTTATTAAACACAATTGATTGTTATATAAAATATTAGATTGGGATTATAATATAACAAAAAGAGAGATTTTGTTAGAAAAATAGTTTAATTATTAAAAAATCATGTTACCATTTATCCCCACATGAAATTTCAATAGAATAATGGAAGATAATTAATTAATTAATTAAGCAGCCTCAATTTAGGTATTTTTAAGAATGTATACAATGACATGAGCCATAAAAATATGTTAAAGCATAAATCGTCCATGACGTGAAGTGTGAAAGAATTATTAGTTTGATTAAGACTCATTGAATTGCCCTACCAAAATCTTCTAGTAGGCAGAACAAATACATATCATTATGCCTCATTACATGCCTGATTATCGGCTAAATTTGATTCAATGATGTAACTTGTGATGAAAGTGAGACTCTCATCCCACACTAGTTTACAAGCAACAAGTGATTATTCCAAGTCAAGTGGCATTTCATCGTCTAATTAAAAATAGATTTGGGTAAAGCAAATCATCATTTTTAAGTATATTCTCTTATTCTAAAATTATCTTCTAATATTAAAATACGTATACGTACTTTAATTTAGAATTTGTAAATTTTAATTAATAATTTAAAATTCAAATTAGAATATACAAGATTAAACTTAATTCATTTAAATATATTTTAATTCAAATTATCTTAATAATATTAATTGAATTGGATCAAATTAAAATTGACATATAAAAAGTACCTTTATTAGGCCACATAGTGCTTGTACTAATCATTTGAGGTATTGAGATAATGTGACGAAGATGAGGTAAGCATTATCAAACAACGAAAAGGACCACTCGAGATTGTTGTTTCCATATTGGAATGATTAAAGATAATAAGAGTTCATTAAAGGTTTAATTAGAGTACAAAAGACAAGTGGATGTGCTAATGTTGCATCTAATTGTTAAAATTAAAAAAAATAAAATGTGGGATACATTAATTAAGCTGCCTTGTCGAGTTGAATAGACCTTGGAAGATGGGCTTTTGCTTAGTCTAGGAGGAAGGAACGTGAAGTGGTGCGAGTGGGACGTAGGATGATATATATGGGTGTGTTAATCTTGGTCCGTTAACATCAAGTTCCAAGCTCCTATCATTTCATCATTGTCCAATAGCAACTAGGAAATTATTAGTGAATTTACTGAGGACTAAGCACAATGTCTAATCCCATTATCCCTAAAGTATAATGGTTGATATTTCTTGTCAACTGGGTGACATCCCTTTTCACAAAGAGATGGATGGATAAAATTTGTAAGTATGAGATTTTCTTATGTTCAATGACATCTCAAGTATAGAATAGTTAGCTTCTCCCAGATTTCGAACGACAAGTTGATTAGTTGTAGTATCTTCAAATTGCGTTATCTTTTTTGCTTTATGCATTCACTAACGTCTCATCACTAAAAAATCTTCTTATTCAAACTTAAGTTCATTCCTTACTGAAACTTTTAGTCACTCGAGATGTCAGAAAGACAATATAATTAAGTCCACTAACGCTTACATGCATGTACTTTGAAAAAAATATACTCTTATATCTTTCAGATCAAAGTTCAACAACATTTAATAAAAATTTCGTTAAAATGTAAAATTTGGAGAGGTCCTACAATAATCAATTTTACACCTGTAAGGTCTGTTGTAAACTGTTTGAATTTGAGATTAAAAAATTACAATATATTAAAAAATGTGTTATACTATTTTAGAGAAAATGGGGCACCCATCTTTACATTCTTATCAAAACATTTCCTTGATAAAATTTTAAGCAAACAAATCATTTATCTCTTTAATTATGTCTCCAAGGTTAATAAGATTAGTAATTTTATGTTTCATCATTTGTAAACTTTTTGATTTATTAAATGACAGAAATTAAGATATTTTTTCCTTCTTAATATTTAAAAATTTCATATTTTACGACCCAAAAATAAAATTATCATGTTTTGAAAGAGACCATCCCACTCAAGAATAGGGATCTGCTTGCCCTTACGTTTGGAAGTAATCATGTGAAGGTTGAAGAAGTTGATATCACAAAAACCTAATGAAATCCACACACTGTGGTTCGATGAAAACCGACCCTCATATCATTGGGAGAGTTTAGAAGGATAGATAAGTAAAGAATTAATGGAATTGCATCGATCTCCACCATTTGTTTATCCCTTCCAAGATAAGAAGAAACAACAAAAGAAGAGAAGTTTCATCAAGTCAAAACCATGAATTGGTGATGTTAGAGAGTGAGGCCAGTGCTCGTGTGGACAGCGATGCAACAATAATTTGTTTTCATTTTCTGGTCTTTAATTGGTAGAGAAAAGTGAGAGATCACACAAGTGTCACCGTCTTGTTTGCCTACTTTGACGTCAACTGGATGATTACATATCTCGACCAGACCCCATTCTCGATACTAAAGGACCCTGCAGCTCATAATGCAATGAACTAGCGAATTCCCAGTATCTCTAACCAGCCTCATGTCATCTCCTTGTCCGAAGAAACTTATAAAATAAATTTGGACCCCAGCAATCTCAAGGACACTACCCCCGTTACCGAAAAGAAAAAGAACTTGGAAAATGATCGTAGATCGATAATACCTCAAGTTGCCAGGCGCTTCTAATTTGATGTGTTTGTGTTTAACTTAATTTACTTAGTAGCTTTAGTTCGAAGATGGCGCAGTTTCTGTCGAATTTTGAATTAAAACTTCGTGGATAAACGATGATAGATCCCGTAAGTACTGAAGGCCCGGTCTGAAAGCAGCTGTTAAAGAGTAAGACCTAATTACCGTTTGAAGGTTGTGACAAATATTCAAAGAACTTAATTGCTAAGAAAGTTAGGGCTAACCGATTAATGTGTTGAGAGCTTATTTGCAAATACGGGAAAATCGGTTGTCAAAACATAATAATTGTGTTGGGCGAATTCAACGGAGGGAGGATGTAGTCGGGCCGACCACCAATAAATCGCTGACAGCCAAGAGGGGAAGGGAGTTGACGTGGAGGTAGTACGGCGAAGATGTGACGTTGGATTTACAGTTGGCTGAGGTTAGTTGCTGGGTCCCACCCATGTCGACGCACCCGTGTAGTGGAATTAATTTTTAATTTTGAGGATTGGAATTAAAAAAAAAAAAAGGAAGGAAGACAACTGAACGCCTGATGCTTCGTAGGGCAATCATTGGAACCGTTACGACTGATATCTTCATTGTTCACTTCATCGCACCAATTTGGTGGTTTGTGGGTCCTTCAGGTACCGGACACCTTCCCCTTCATTAGGCTTTTTCTTATATATGTTGTAATTGGAGAACCACAAGCAATGCACCGTTTGATATTGGAAATCTTCATCTTAATTATATCATCTTTCTTAGAATTTGTATTATTATTTCTTAAAAATTGAAATCAAATTAAGTTAAAAAATCTTTAAAATACTTGCTTCATTACTTCAATCACTTTTACGAGCATCATTTTTCATTTTATTTTCTGAAAAATAAATAAACCCGTATATGGGAGAAATGGAAACATATGATTTAATTCATTAACATATTGTTTTACAAATTTAATGTCGGAGAAAGCGATGGCTTGCACATTTTGAAAGTAAAGTTGGAATTAAAAAAAAAAAATGACTGCATGCATGGGAAGTTTCGAAAGGGAAAAAGTGAATTGTTACCCAAATCGGCCAAACCAGTTGTGAACAGCTACTCAGAGATTTGTCCGAGCAACAGCTGACACATTTACTGGTTCATTGTATTAATATTAAAAAGTGATGCTCGTAAAGTCAGAGCAGAAAATAAGTTGTAATATTCTATTGTTTACAGTTAAAAAAAGATATATATGGTGGGCGATGCAGATGCTTGGCAAAGATTAGGCCAAATCATAAGAACATTAGGGCTGCCATGTGTGAGAACGGTTTTAAAAAGGGTTTGCCGACATTCACTATTCTTAATGATATGTCATTAAAATGCTAAACACAACTTTCTTTCTTTTTTTCCCTCGATTTTCCTTCATCCCAAACAGAGAAATGAACCCAGTAATAAAAAAATTACACGTCAACCCACAAGGCTACTTGTTGGAAAGTAAGCAATGGTGGTTGGTTACTTCATTGAGGAGGTAAAGTGAAAGGGTCGATGGTGGGACTGAGAATCGCTCGAGTTACGAAGCAACACTGAGCTTTGAGCATAATTATGGGCTTTAAAAAAAAAAAAAAACCTGTTGAAAATGAATGAATTAGTGGATGGATGGTCCTCAACCACAACTGTTGATGATCAGTCAGGGTTTTTTCATCTTGCATGAGGCGCTCAACGTCACCTCTCTCTCCCTCTCATCTTCATCAGGGTACCCCACCTGTGGACGACTGGGATCAGGAGTCCCGCATCACAGCTTTTGCTTGATATTATGTTATTGATATACGTTTTGGATACCTTTGTATGGTTCTCCTGCAATTTTCCCACTTTATCTCTTTGTTATGATGCTTCTCGCCTGTTTTCATTTAATTGACATGAAGAATGTGACACATCCTTAGATATAACATGACTTTGATTTATTAGGATTAATGTAGACGAAGACCATAAGGTTGTAAAAATATAAAAAAAGACATCTGCATATATCATGACTCTCTTCAAACTTCCGCAAAATAGAAAATTCTTATGCATTAAATACGTTGACTTTTTATCTTTATTATAGACTACTATAATATTGTAATTATGTTTGGATTATTATACTTTATTGTAATTGTATCATGTTAATAATTAATTACATTGTTAACTTGACTTTAAGTTTCAGATCACCTTTATTAGTGAACAAATTTTTCGTGATATTAGATTTTGAACTAATGTTTACTTTACTCAAACTAGCATTCTCGTTTTGGTTTCGTCCATCCATACATATAGCATGATCTCAATCTACAAGATAATGCCTTGTCTAAAACTGATCAATTTCATTATTTGGTTTATGTGGTTAAGAGTTCACACGTTTTCCTCAACCCTCTTCACGCTAGCTCGATCTTGCAAATTAACCGGCCATGTCCCGACTGTTAGAGAATATATAAAACTAATTAAATTAGCCTCACACAACAACTTAAGCTATTGGGGTGAAATGGTCACTTAACATGGTATCAGAGCCTCTATGACCAAACGGTCATAAGTTCGAATCCTACCACCCACCTATTCTAATTAAATTAAGCACAAGGTAAAGTAAGTCTGTGCAAGTTTCAAGCCCAAAGGGCTTTCACTTGAGGGGATATGTTAGAGAATATATAAAACCAATTAAGTTAGCCTCACACAACAGCTTAAACTATTGTGATGAAATGGTCACTTAACACCGACTACTTTAGCAATTTTTTGCAAATGCACTGCTGCATTGGAACGCCCCCTCTTGGATGGGAAACATACAAGATTTATCAGCCTATGAGTCGTACTTCCCTTTTTGTCATCACATTTGAACCTTAACAGGGGCAAAATCATTGAGGACATGGCCCTATGGGAGGATTGAATTAATGGACAAATGTCACGATATTAGGACAATATATAGAGGCCCCACCAATAACTAGACCTTATCTAATGCCTCAATAGTTTTCCTCTTTCCATTGTGGGGATAAACATGGAGTAGGTAATTCTTTAATAAGGCTAGTTTCAGGGTGCTTGAGCTTGAAGTGTCTATCAGCCTAAAATTCAAAGAGGATCCTGCAAAGTTCATCAACACATTAGTGTAGGCATTGAACCTAGACAACAAAAGGCTAGCTTATTAGTTCGACCTTACCTATGGTCGGAGCTTAATTATCCATCGTCATTCATGCCAACTATTGTAGGCCAATAATTTCCTCCGTACATTCGAAGTTGGGACCTAGACAATTGCCAAATTATGAAACTTCCAGGAACTTCATAACTTTCGTTGGAATGTCTAAGAAAAGCGACTTCATCTGTTGACTTGAGCTGCGTACGAAGGGAATGACTAGTTCCTTCAATCCTTTGACACTGATTCCGTAAATCATAGGAATGGTTCAAATTTGGTTCGGTCTTAAATCCTAGAAAAACTGAAAGCCTATGAGAGAATCAAGCCTCATACCCACTTCTCTGTAAAAAAATTTCTCGTTGAGTTTATCAGAGAATCAAGTGACAGAATCCTCCCAACTACCAACCCTGGAGTAGTAAAGGGGTATGGACTTGTAGTAAGTTGAAACCCTAGAACTCCGTGTTCTTACATATTTTTAGAAACGCGTTTTCGGACACTTTGAACTCACTCTTCCAATCATCCATTTTGCCCTAACAAAGAGTGTGCAACCAAGATCAAAGCAGTCACTTCTGGTAGCCACCATTCCACAGGCTATAGTTACAACTTGAAATCATAAAATTATGACTGGATGCAATGTAAACTGTAACCGCATCATCATTATCCCCTTCCTTTCGCCCTACTCTTTTTATTAGTTTATAATCTTCTTATTAGAAGGAGGGTTTGTAGAATCTCCTGGACGACGATTAAAGATAACTAAGACGATAATGGAGGCATTAAGATATTAATTAAAAAAGTTAAAAACGATGAAGACAATGGTTGACTGCTAGGGAACAGCTCATGTGCTTGCATATGATAAGCTCACGAGTACATGATGAGGAAGGGAGATTGAAGTATCTTTTTCTCGAGTTCTAATTCGATATGTTATTCTGATCGTGTTGGATGTGCGAAGTGTGACATTGGTAAGGTCAAGAAAAGACCAAATAATGGTGTTATAACAAGACAAACCCTAATTCGAAATGGAAAGACATATTCTTTAGGGTTAGCTCGAAGGACTTTCTTATTCATTTCTCCTTCTTAAATTGGTTAATTTTTAAAGAGAGTTGAAGATGCTCTTTGATGGGTATCAATTGTCTGTTTATACCATCCATGGAATATTTTGCCTTTTCCACGAACTATACATGCAACGACACAATGGATATTTGTTTCCTTTTGGCTTTCTTAGTTTATCTTCTTCATTATGTTTAGAGAATAATCAAACAAGCCTGATCATTAGGGAATCTTTCCTTGCTTTACTGTTAACTCATAAACAAAGTATATTGATTTTATGAGGTTTGAATACAACTTGTCCTCGCATTTCACAACTTTTTGTATATTTTGTCTCCACCTGTTACGCGACTTGGCTGATTCCACGTTATTTATGTGTAGGAAGTAACTTTTAATATTGATAGAATCTATAACTAAATGAGTAAATATTCAAATGTACGTAATAATTCATCCCTAAGATGATTTATGATTTATTTTGAAATTAAATAAAATATTCAATTCAATTCAATTCAATTAGTACTCATAAATTTTAATACGTTCTATTTTAAACGAGTAATTACTAATTGAAGCAATCTGATTTAGTTTTAATCTCACAAATAAAAAAAGGCTTTCTCAAACATAATTAGATTATTCCATTAAACCGTTACATTTTATACCGTTGACAAAATACAAGAAGCATTTGAGATAAATTTCTGTACATGAAATATGTACGAGTGGCATTTGATATAATTATTATAGTTCTGTCGGTGGGAAGAAGGTATATATAATCAACACAAACTCTACGTACCATCAGAGAGGTCCCACATTTTGTGATTTATTTATTAGCGTCTAAAGATTACAAATTTAATATTTTATTTAAGGCGTTGCCATGAAAATTGAATAAGAAACTAAGCTAACAAAAAAGATGCTTGATTTTTATTTTTATGATTTATTCACATAATTTTTTACATGTCAAGAATTTGATACGCTTTTATTATCGAAAATAGATATTACTTATTTTTCCATAAAAGGAGTATTTAGCAATAATTAAAAAACTCAAACGGTTCTGTTAGTTTAATTGTAAAAATTTTATATTACATCATTCAACTTTTTAGTTTAATTTTTAACTTTTTGATTCAATTTGCTTTTATAACTCTTGTTATTGAAAGTTAATCAATATATTAATTAATCAGTAAATTTTATAAATCAATAAGTTCTTATAAATAAAAAATCAATGAGTTTTTATTTAACAATCCTTATTTTTAATTAAACTTTAAATTATTCAATAAAAAGGATAATCTATTTTTAATCATATTTTAAATAATTTAATATTTAACTAATTTTATAATAATATAATACTAATTGAATCTTTTAAACTTATTATTTTTAAATCATTAGGATTTAGGGCTAAAAATATACATGATGGGGGTATTAGTGGTAAGTGATGTGTAAAAGGAAAGGGGAGGGGATAATATGTGTTAGGCGTGCATAATGAGTTTTACGTAAAAACACGATAAAAAGACAAATAAGTCCTTCAATCATCGAAAATGTCCCTCTCCCTATAATTTCAGACACTCGGGCCCCTTGAAGATGGCGTAGAGATCTGTTTCAAGCACATGCATCTGTTTTGTAGCGTAGTGGGCCCACCCATCCATTACTCTATCCTTTTGCTTTCATCGCAACATTGACCTCATCACTTCTTCTACACCGTCCGATCGTCTTGTCTAACCATTTGCATTTGCTCGTTCGATCTTTCATCATCAGATCGTGCCGTTGTCATTATCCAGTGTAACACTTTCATCGTGTTACATGTAAAATATATATTCTAAAGATGAAAAATACACTTTCCTTGTGTTGTAATGTTTTTTAATTAAAATTTGAAATTTATAAGGAAAGTTCAATTACTGACATGATTAAATATTTAATCTCTAATTTAATCTAAATTATTTTATTTTTATACATAATTGTTATTTAAAACTTACGTTTAATGAATAAACCAATTAATTATATTAGTTGAACCGGTACTCATTTATCGATGTTAATTTTTTAACAGAAGTTTTATAAAAAGTTTAAAATTATAAATTTAAAAAATATTAAACCATAAGAAAGGCCACGACTTTAATTCAAATAGATAATGAATAAACCTTCAAAAATCTCATTTGAAGTTTTCATTTATGGTATTTTATCATAACCCTTGTACATATTAATTTCAAACACTCATGTAAATTTAAGACGAGGATTAAAGAATTAGTTGATAGAACAAAGTATAAGAATATCAAAATTTACCTAGCCAAAATATACACATCTTTTTCAAATTGAATTGAGTTTCTTAATTAATTTCTATTTTTTGGAGTTACGTTGTGATTTCAAAAAGATCACTCAATCCAAAAATACCAATTAAAAAAATTTAATAAAATCAAAAGTATTATAAGAAGGTGGAAACAGCTAGCTAGGTTTCCAATACAAACTCTTCTTAATTAAGCAATAATTAGTAGGGAAGTGGTCCATAGAAACCTTCAAGTAATTGGTTTCCATCTGTGCTTTATACCGTACTTAAGCATATAATCCATTTTCATATTATGTTCTATAGAATTATATGAATTATCATGCCCCTGTAACGTTCCCAATCATTGAGAAAAAACAAATACAATCTCAATGCAGAATCCTAAATATAATTATTTAAATGACGGACCATTAGGCTTTGGGCTGTAATAAAGATTTAGCTATAGTACAGTACAGTCTTTTTTAATGCAAGAAGTTTTGGGTTAATTATTATTATTTCATAAGGTTATAATTTTGATGGAAAAGAGTTCCATCACCCAGTCTTTACATTTTTTGGAATATGCATTTTTAAATATTTCACCACTACCCTAACATACAAGATACGAGAAGGTCCAATAATACATAACTTTCGAAGTCTTCTAATCGTTTATTTATGTATGCACATTGTAATGAAAATCTTCAAACAAAAGATGGGTTTTTTAGTTTGTAATTGTTTTACACTTTTACTCGTTAAAAAGACACTAATTATTTTAAATTATTAAAAATTATAATTTTAAATGTTTTAGAAAAATATCTTTCTTGAGCGTTTGTTTGTGGGGTTATTTTAATTAAAATCTTCATTATTTTTTTCAATAATAATTAGAATAAAAATTGTTTGTCTAGATTTTTTAACCATAACTAAGAACTAAACTTATGTATCCATTGACGCCAATTGGAGGGTGATGTGGATGGTAAAGAAGAACAGAAATGTATCTAAACATGGAGTTATCTTGAGCGAAGAGAAGAAATCTAAGTTGGTCGAGTGATAGGACTACGACTAAGTTGTCACCTTCAATATAATTAATTTTACAGGTGGATTGGCATCCATTTTGGACGTTTTAGTCTTAGTTGAGTGGACAAGGAATCTAATTTTACAAGAAGCTGAAAAGAGAAAAAATAAAAAAATAAATAGAGAGCCGTTATTTCTGAAATGGAAAAACAGGGTTGGTTATGGTAATTGGCAAGAACAAGTGGAGTTTATCAGAATTGGGAACACATCATTCTTTTGTAGAGAATATGACCAAATCGATTTAATTCTTTCCACGTAATGATGAAACTTTTGCAAGTGATGATAACTTGGAAGGAATCGGGCCAAAGTAATTACATTTATCACTCCAGTCCTTGAGATGAAATGAAATCACAAGAAGTTATGAAATTAAGATGCTCCTTTCAATCATGAAATGGAAGTTGTAGCTAAAACAATGAACACTGGGTTAAGAAGAAAGGTATGGCTTAAACATCGACTGTGTACTGAAAATTACCCCTCAGGCCCTTTGACGAGATGCAAGCAACTGATCTGCCTATGGAGAAAATAAAAAGCATAAGCTTTTATTCATAATGAGGGAGGAGAGAAAACAGAGTGACTTTTAACACCTTGTGACTGTGACATGGCTCCCTTGGAGCTTAACTCCTATATTAATTCAACTCCCTTTCTCGGCTGATGCTTCATTTGTCAGCCTCTTTTTCAACTCTCTCCCTCTCTCTCTTCCAGTTTCTGCTTACATATTCTCAGCCAAACCAAATCCATTGAAAACAAAAATCTGTGTTCCAGAGCTACCTGTTCTAGTTGCTGAATCTTGGTCTAGGAATCAGCGAAAACTTTGCTGCTTTGGGAAAGCTGTCTCTTCGTCCCTCATTGCGGGTGGGTTTTGCTTGAAATGGGGAGGCACTCTTGCTGCTACAAGCAGAAGCTCAGGAAAGGACTGTGGTCACCAGAGGAAGATGAGAAACTTTTGAGGCATATTACCAAGTATGGTCATGGTTGTTGGAGCTCTGTCCCCAAACAAGCTGGTAATTCAGACCTCAATTTTTTGATTTTCTTGATAATGTTATGTAGGAAAGAAGAAAACAGGAACTTATATTGACGGGATTGTTTGAATGTTGCAGGTTTGCAGAGGTGTGGAAAGAGCTGTAGATTAAGGTGGATTAACTACCTGAGGCCTGATTTGAAGAGAGGTTCATTCTCACAACAGGAGGAGAACCTCATCGTTGAGCTTCATGCTGTACTGGGAAACAGGTACTATTACTTCTCTTCTTTCAAAACAATTGGTTCTTATTTGTGAATTCTCTTTCTTCATAAATTGTTTCTTTCTACATGATTACTCAGGTGGTCTCAAATTGCGGCACAATTGCCTGGAAGGACAGACAATGAGATAAAGAATTTGTGGAACTCTTGCTTGAAGAAGAAACTTAGGCAGAGAGGCATTGACCCTGTTACTCACAAACCACTTTCGGAGGTTGAAAGCGTAGACGACAAGAAGCAACCTGCTACAGAGAAACTCTCTGCTTCAAGTGAACTGAACCTCCTCAAAGCCGATAGTTCTAAGCAAGGAGATAGCAGACAATCTTCAATTTCTCCGCAGGGTTATCGATTGCATGAGGAAGGTTCTCCGAGCTCCAAAACCATAAGTACTGGTAACAGTAACACCATCAACAGAAGTAGCAACAACAGTTTGATGACACCAACAAGCAACAAGGAGCTTTTTTTGGACAGGTTCGGTACTTCCAACCATGAAACTACTACAACCAATTGCCAACCTTCGGATTTCATGGGACAGTTCCCTCTTCAGCAATTGTCAAATGCTAGGCTCGCAACAAATTCAATTCCTTCTCTCTGGTTCCTACAAACCAGCAAGAGTTTTGACATGAATTCTGATTTCTCTGCCAGTGCAATGCCTGCCATTCTTCCCTCAACAACAAGCGCATTTCTTTCTACTTCTATGGCCTACAAGCCTTCTGTCAGTCTTTCTTCTGTTAACCCTTCAGTCCCATCATTTGCAGCCAGCAGTTCTCGGTTCTGGGAAGCTCCAGCCAACAATGGTAATGGCAGTAGTGGAAGTAGTGGAAGTGGAGAAATGCAAAGCAGCAACAGCTTCTTTGAAAATACCATCTTTTCCTGGGGATTGGGGGATTGCAACTCAACAGATAAGGAGGGTCAAAACCATCTAATAGAAAGCCAACAGGAGGACATCAAATGGCCCGAATGCCTTCACAATCAATTGCTAATGGCTGCTGCTTTACACGATCAAAATCCTCAATCTTTAGACAATGAGATGAAATCAGAAACACATTTTCTGACAGGAAATTCAAGTGGTCTGTGGCCTCATAACCAGCAGCAACAAGAGCATATGCAAAATTCTGGTATGGCTCAAAAGGACATTCAGAGACTCACAGCAGCCTACGGACATATTTAGTTTGGAAAAAGGAGCCACTCCAATTACGAAAAGAAACTAAAGAGGCTTGAACAAATGCTCTTTTCTTCAATTACAGGTGTGTGCCACAGATTTTCATATTTAGTTTGGAAAAAGGTGCCGGTCCAATTACGAAAAGAAACTAAAGAGGCTTGAACAAATGCTCTTTTCTTCAATTACAGGTGTGTGCCACAGATTTTTCTTCTCTTGTATATAGGCCTGATACAAAACTCATTTCTCCAATTCTCTCTGGTTTTCCAATATAAATTGTGAGGGGAATATCCTTCTCGTCGGTTTTCCACTCTTGGGTTTCGGGTAGAATTGCAGAATAAGGCGTGTTTCAATCCTTGTCTTCCTTTTCCTCATGGATTCGCATCATTATCACACTTGTGCAGTTAATGTCATAAACAAGTCCACTGAAAAAGAAACATATTTTGTTAGATTTAATCAGGAAGATTGTTTGGCGAGCAAGTGGTCTTTCACATCTTACATGGAGCTCCAACAGCTTATCCAAATATCTCAGTTACAGCATCGAAAACTGAAAGAAATTAATGTGAAAGCCTCAAAGATTAAACCTTTTTTTTTTTTCTCCCATTAAAGGTTTCGCCGATTTTTGTTATCAAAAAGACAAGAGATGATTAATAATCACTTTCGCAACAGCTTTACGACTTTCTTTTCATTTCCTTTGATTTTTCAAGAAATTAGTAATTATATGGCTGTCTTATCTTAAGACATCTTCTAAAACATCCTCAATAAGTTTGCTTTCCTTGAGTTGCAAGACTCGTGGAGCTATCCAACTCCACATCTCTCAATGGTGGCTCACGCGCCAAAACTTAACACACACGCGCTAGGATGCCTGTGCATAAATGCACAAGCAAGACGACGAGAGAGTTCATGTTGAAGGCAGGAAAAGGGAACCCCACAATTGAACTGAGAGTTGCTAACTTCCTGGTCCGTACAAAGAGATTGTGACCCCTGATCTAATAAGGGCTTGTTGTTCCTTTGAGACAGTACATTATAAGAAGCACTCTCATAAAGCAGGAATCTTCCGATTCAAGTAAAAGAATAGATCAATTCAGTCAATTTTATGGTGAAAATGCAAAGAAGTTGTAGGAATGGTTAATCAAGTGATTGCCATCTGCTTGTCACCATCTGACAGAGCTCTGCAGACTGTAGTTCTGCAAATATTCCCCCTTCAAGAGCTTTAATAAGAGGACCGAACGTTTAATTTACCCTTTTGGTGATCTTGCTCACAAGGTTACGATTTGCTCGGAACTAGTCGGGAAAATTGAATAGAAGAATATTAAGGGAACTGTATCTTTTTCACTTTTTTTTTTCCCCTTTCGTTTATACTCTGTTTGGGCGGAGAAAGATCACAACTTTGCATACTTTCTAGTTGTCAGCCTTTGAATGTATCCTTCAATTGACTTTTGAGGGATTTTGGTGGAGTAAATGTTGAGAAATCAAGACCAAACTTGATAGCAATTAGGAATTTTTTAAAATATTTTGATTTTATGAAAATTAAGATTATTTTAATTGTATAAAATAATTAATACATAAATTATAATAAAGTATGTATTTTAATTTATATGTCATTTTTTTGTGGCATCTTTTGAAACATTTTCGAAATTGATCTATCTCAATTATTATACCTACACAAATTTTCAGTCTCTAACAGTATCTAATTGAGAGAATTATGTGACTCTTACAGAGAGAGTTAAGCAAGAAGTGCTAGCTTCATAAAAGCTTCAGTCTATTTATAATAAGTTTTGAGCGTTTTAGTAATTTATTTGAAATTAAATACTTATTGAAATTAAACTTTAATTAAAATTACAAATAATTCTAACTAAATACCAATTATATCTAAATAAGATCCAATATTTCATATTAATCATTATTTATGAAACATATCATATTTAATCATAAAGTTTATCAAACTTTACAATTAAGTCCAACTTGATTAAAATATCTTTGCTTTCTTCAACCCGTTCTTTATGTGAAATCCATTAGATTTCCAAACATGTTAATAATGATTATAAATTATAATCATAATTTATAACTAGAATTAAATAAATTAAAATTCATTTATAATATTATAACTATAATTAAATAAATTAAAATTTATCTTTATTTTATCTTTAGTTCTCCAATCAAACAATTTATAATCATAGATAATGATTGGCGTCTAGTAACACACTATGGTCACCCAAATATTTAAAAATGTGGATGTAGTTTTAACTAACCTTTCTGTGCATTATTTTTCTACATAATTAATATCTACTCTATTTTTTTATTAGACATAGAGCATATAATTAATATCTACTCTATTTTGAGTCCAGTCATATTAATTTTCCGCCATTAGCAATTAATTCAATTAATGACATTTATAAATTATTTACAAAACTTCATCCTACCTTAACCACAAATTTCTTGAATCAATACTAATTGAGAACAACATAACATTCTCCCTATTTACTTTATGGTAATGGATCTTATCTTGATCAAACAATTACCTTCATATAGTTCATGCTACATCCAATGACTATCGATTGAATAATCTATGATTAAATAAGTTATAAGTAGCATCAAAATATAACAATCCTTATACAAGATAACTTTTGAGACCTAAGTCAAAGAATCATTTAGACAATCATCATAATGAGAATTCCATAGACGTATAAGTAATGATCTAAATATATTTCTTATATCAGGTTGGTTTAGTGAACTTGTTCTTTAAAAAGCACTCACATATTTGTTTAACTATTTCCATACTTTAGCTTATGAGATTGACTATTTCTTTTATAAGGAAAAACATAACATGTAACTACAAGAAAAATAGGTTTTATCAACGGAAATTACCGACGGAGAATAAAGAATTTCCGTCAGGAAATAAATTTGGTGATGAAAAGTAGTCAGAGAAACGGTCGTAGATAGATTTTAGCAACGAAAATAAGGAATCCACTAGTAAATTTAGTGATAGAATTTTGTATTTATGAATATTTCGTTGTTAAATTTGCAATGGCTTTCTAATATTCTGTTAGTAAATTTGCCAACTCTAAATTGTAAGTTTGTCACTAAATTTACCGATGAACGTATAACATTTCATCGCTAAATTTACTGACAAAAAGGATTATCCGTCGTAAAATTGTTACTGACTGAATATTGTAATTCCAGTGGGAACTATAGTTATGATAAATTTCAGCCGTCATTTCTTACTTCTTGCCCGAGTTTTCTGTTGATAATATTTTGATTTTTAACATTGAATTTATGTACATAATATAACATTGCTTGATAAATATAAAGTAAACATTATTCTGATTGGTAATATAATAAAATATTATAATATACACAAATAAGGATCTTGAAAATAACTGTAAATTAAAATTTCATATAAAAACTTAAGAGTAGCAGACTATCAAATACATTCATTTATCTAGAAGTTATGCAGGTGGTGAAGGCGGATGGTCTGAATGCTGCGATATGGTCATGTCCCTCCCTTTCAACTCATCCACCTCTTTACGGAGCAGGATTATGCACTCCATTAGACTCTCTATTGTGTTTTCAATTTGAACGACTCTCTTATTTGATGTAGCAGACCGCCTACTATATCCAGATGCAGAGGAAGTAGAGGATTGCGAACAACATATGTTTGCAAATAAATCTAAGCCGAATATCCTTCTATGAAGGTCCCTACCACCCACTGCATCAAGATATGGTTGACTCTCATCAACAGTTTCAGAGTTTTGAGACTGTCGTTTAATGCTTTCTTATTTTTGGTCCTATCATTATAATTGTTTGTGTTAATAAGTGATAATTTTTAAGAATTAATATTAAAGTATAGATTTTCTCTGCATCGGGTGTTGACGAAGGTTACACCATCATACTTCTTAGTGTGAGTGTGCAAAAAAAGTTAGCATGGTGTAGGCTTCCTACCCATAGACTTTTCCTGTATTAGAATAAAATTTATAAATGAACTACATTTTACAAAAATTTCGATAGTGTTTCCTCTATTTTTATGATATTTACCCTTTGTTAGACAAAAAAATTAACTCAACAATACAATCATTAATGGCACCAAATGCTGATAACATTATTATTCTCTATAATACACATATATCTTCATTCTAAATTTCATTTATCAAATTACGTTGAAATCAAATTTCATACATTAAAGTACAAAAATTAGAATATAAGTGTAAAGTTTTGATATTTACAAGTTTAAGTGCAGGCTCCTGGTGGGTTACAGATCCTCCAATATGTATGGTTAGATTATTTCCGTCCAATCCTCCACGTTTGTTGGTAAAATTGTGCTATAAAATGAATATTGCCTTTGGTGATACCCAATACTGTTGTCAACAAGTCCATAAATCATCAGATGTATATGATAGTGGTATACCATTCTAGTGCATTGAACAAAGAAATTCTCTATAACATGTACGAGCTCGTCTCTCTCATACATTATAAATTACATCATCAAAAATTGAATCCCAAAAAATTCTTTCTGAAAAAAAAACATACAATAAGTACTTATAAACGACAATATTTATCTAATTAATGTATCAAATTAGATAAAATAAAAAAGATTAAAGAATATATTGTTTGCACCTCAAACTCCTGATAATAAAAATCCTTTATTGCCTAAGAGACATTCTTCTATATATAACCCTCAAGATCTATCATCTCCTTGAACTTAGATAAGATATTTCTGGAACACATTCCAGACGGAACTAACCTAATATATAAGCATTTTAGGATCATTTTCAAATTAAAACGTAAAACTTAAGTATAAACTTATGGTGTTATCATGCATGAATTACAAAATTTTTAGAACTTCACTCACATATTGTTGACATTTGTGATGTAAGTTCTTCCATTAACTCTCTTAGCTCCAGGTTGGAAACGTCCTCCGTCATCCACAACTTTTAATATCTATGTTATGTAGGGGTACTGAATCGTGTAGGGCTGGTAGATGGTGTAGCAAGGCTGTTGGATGGTGTAGCATCAGGTACAAAAGGTGACTGCACAGGGACCGTAATTACGGAAGGTGATGTCTCATCCTGATGTGCAGTAGCTAGACATACAACACCTAATTCTGTAGCATCTACAGAACATGATGCTTCACCTGAAAAATGCGGTAACCTGAACCTTGACTGCAACAAATCCTATTTTCTTTTTTTGTGGCATATTTTCAACCTGAAATTCGCATTTTATTGAATATTCCAATAATAAAATAGTATAAATTAAATACAAATAACATTATATTGTTGATGCAATAATAGCTTTATTCTTATAATATTCTATTACAAACACAAACTAAACGCTATTATCACTTAATTGTAAATCAAAATCATCATCATCTTCTTTTTTTGAATAATTAGAGTCAAACATAAGCTCCTCTTTAGATTTCTCACCCTCCTCATCCTCTCCAGATGAAATTTCAACATATTCATTATTTAGATCGTTCAAAGGTTCATTCTCGTCATATATTACACATGCGTTTATTTCATAATCATTTTCCTAAAATGCTTCACTTTTAATTCTCTTATTTTCTCCTTTTTTTTCATGTAATTCATAAACACCTTGAGGTTTTACTTTGCAAATAGCTAATCTGACTTTGTAATTCAACCAATCTAACTTATCTCGTCATAAGATGAGAAAATGGACATAATGCACTTAGATGGCTTGCATCGCTAATACGAAAGGTTCAAATATTTTAACTAGATTGTATCGACTGTGCACTTTTATTCCAATATTAAGAGTTGGATCAAACCAGACATACTTAAATATAACACTTTGTTTTATTGGCAATCCAAGGTACTTAATTTCAAGTATGTCAATAATTTTACTATTGTAATCTATCGATTCTTCCTGTATGCAAACTCCACTATTTACTGTAGTCATGTTATAACCGTGATATTTTATATGAATTTGTATCCATTAACAACATACGATTTAATGGTTTGCAAAGGTCCTTTCGCAAGATCACATATAAACTTGTTCTCTATTAGATTTTCTAAGGCCTACATCAAATTTTTTCATTTTGAATAGTATAATGCCATTTAAACACTTTGATCTGATAATTCAACCATTTCAATTATAGCAATTTTGTGATTACTTACATATTTCTCGAACTATAGAGAAAAGTGTTTTTCAACTCCTTTATTGACATCATCCTTTGTCGTTTCAGGCATTAGCTCGCGTAACCATTCATCGTATAATCTAAAAGCATTATTATGTAATTTAGTTGTGAACAACACTAACTTTGAAAACTCAAATAATCAATTTCAAAATCAACTTAAACATACTACATGAAAGGTTGAACCTCTTGATAATTCAATAAAATATAATCATGGACAACCTCTATTTCTTCTTCTGTTAACATTCTTCTTATTGAACATTCATATGTTCATCCTGGATATATGAAAATGGATAAGTTACCATCAATATCACCCGTTTTACCCCTATCGTCATTATAAAGAACTTTTCTTTCTCTTGCGTGTACATGTGACTCAAAATAATGTGAACAAAATATACTTGCTTCCTCTACTAAATAAGCATTACATATCGAACCTTCAACTCTAGCTTTGTTTTTTATATTTTTCTTTAAGTGATGCAAAAATCTATATAACAATAGGATTATTATAATTATATGATTAAAATGTGCTATAATTTTTATTTAAATATTAACTATAATTATCTCTCAAAAGAATACACCCATCGATATTAAACTGGAACAACAAGTTTAACCTTGCGTGCTAAATGTATGGGTAGATGTTCCATACAGTCAAAGAAGCTTGGAGGAAAAATTCTTTCCAATTTGCACAAGATAACTGGAATTTCTCTTTTTAGTTTTTCCATTTCAGCCAACTTTATTTCAGATGATGTTAAGCTTTTGAAAAAAATACTTAATTCTGTTATAACTTCTCAAATCTTATTCGATAACAACTCCCGAAATGCAATTAGAATTAGCCTTTACATAAACACATGACAATTATGACTTTTCATCTCAAATAATTTGTACCTCCTTATGTCTACACACCTTGCCAAGTTTGAAACATAACTTTCGGGACTTTTCAACTATTCACATAAAATTTCCTTTTGTTTTTTGTCCAAAGTGTAACATGCCTTTGGATATTTACTAGTGTGAAGATCATTATCTAACTAATTCCTTCTATAAAAAAGTTTCAAATCAGCTTGTGATTTTGCGTTGTCTTTTGTTCTCCCTTTAATGTTCATCATGGTGTTGAATAAATAGTCAAAAAATATTTTTGCAATATGTATCACATCTAGATTATGGCGTAACAAATTAGTTTTCCAATATGACAAATTCCAAACGATAAATTTTTTTCTCCAACTAAAGTTGTTACTAATGCTTATATTAACTTATTCAACTTCAAGTTCTGTAACTTTCAACAATCCTAATTCATGAATCTCTTGCAATATCTTATCACCAGAATTGTGAGGGGGAGGAGGTGTTTGTACCATCCTATTTTTAATAAACTTTAGTTTACTACGTCTAAATGGATGATCTAGAGGAAGACATTTCCTGCGGTTGTAAAACAAAGATGTTTTGGCCCAATTAGGAAGATAAAATGTTTCAATATCATTACCATAGTAAGGACAAGCCAATTTCTCTATTATGCTCTATCCAGAAAACATAGCATACATAAGGAAATCACTAATAGTCCACATTTAAGATGCTCTCAACAAAAAAATTTTGTTTAAAATTCACATCATATGTTTCCACACTAAATTCTCAAAGATGATGCAATTCATATACCAATGGTTATAAGAATACATCAATTTTATGCTTTGGATTCGTAGAGCCTAGCACGATCATCATTAAGAACATATTCGCCTCATTCATACACATCCATGGAGGTAAATTATAAAGAGTAATTATGATTGGCCATGATGAATATTATTGGCTGGATTAACCAAAAGGTTGGAATCTATTTGTCGGTAATCCCAGCCTAACATTTTGACTTTCAGCTGCAAACTTAGAATGAGTATTATTAAAATCTTAGAAGTTTATTATGCAAACAATTGTCATGTCAATTACATGAACTTCTTATGTTAATACTAAGTTTGAATTAATCACATTGAAGTTCAAGTCTTTATGTTTCAATTAATCACTTATAAGTTCATTTCCAAAGTTTGACTTTAAAAAAAATCTATGGTGCATAGCATTGTTTACACCTGTGAATCGAGAAAGCAAGTTCTCGCTATGACTCCTAAACTTGTGAAAATTTTCACCGATAGCCTCATGAGAGTTGTATCACGAGTTTCCAGCTTATATACCATCCTATGAGTTTATTATGCAAAGAATTGTTATGTCAATTAAGTGAATTTCTTATGTTAATACTAAGTTTGAATTAATCACATTGAAGTTCAAGTCTTTATGTTTCAATCAATTACCTACGAGTTCATTTCCAAAGTTTGATTTTAAACAAGCACTATGGTATATGACATTATTTACACCTATGAATTGAGAAAGAAAGTTCTTACTGTGAATCTTAGAGTCGTGGAATTTTTTACCGATAAGTCTCATGAGAGTTGCATCACGGATTTCCAGCCTATATACTATCCTAGGAGTTTAGTATGCAAAGAATTGTCATGCCAATTACGTGAATTTCTTATGTTAATACTAAGTTTGAATTAATCACATTGAAGTTCAAGTCTTTATGGTTCAATTAATCACCTACAAGTTCATTTCTAAAGTTTAATTTTAAGCAAGCATTATGATTTTAAACCCTAGCCTAAAAACTCATCCAATCATTGTTAGAGGTAAATTTTCAAAAAACAACACAAAAACGATCACATTGTAGACATTACTTAGTTAAACGACTTGCCTTAATAGACGGACAATTGCAAACTACAAAGAAGACGAATGTGGTTGGACAATTATCGACACTCTTCAACACAAAGTATGGCCAGTAAGAAAGATAAAAAATAATTGCCTATTAATGTTTTCATATCCTACAACTTATTGTTTAAGCCATTGAAGCCTCGATCTCTGCTTAAAAAAGAACAATTAACCTCAATTTCATCATAACCATTTTTTTCAATATCACATATAGACAAAGACAACAAATAAATTTTTTCCATATCATAACCATTATTATGCAAAAAAAAAACATTGTTATGCAAAACCATTATTACAATCTCCTTCTCATTCATATAGGCGTCTTTCTCGTTAAAATGGTATGAAACAAACTCACAATCATTATAGGTCTCTTTATAAGCATTAAAGCATGATACTTGCTATGATTTAATATAAATCCTTATGAGAAACAAAAAAGCATTGCATTTTCTCTAAATCACTATAAGTCATATTTTCATGAAAAGAGTATATCACATGCTAATCATTCATTAAGCTCTACTATCACACAAAGAGAACTCCAATGACCAAGTTTGTGTGGGTACCTAAAATTGACTTTTTAAAATCTAGTAGGACCAATTATCGATGCTCTTCAACACAGAACATGACCTGCAAGAAAGACAATAAACAATCAGCTAGTTTTTGATAAGTTTTGAATGGAGCATACGTACAGATATACATGAAGTAGCACAAGTAGCTAAAATAAAAAATGTCCAAGACATAAGTTGTAACAAGTCCCTGATAGGCACTAAAATTTTTTTTAGCTTGGAGTTGGATTGCTCAATTTGACCTATTTATGTTCCTATTAAGCAAATATAAGAACTATGATTCTCTGATGATGTATAAAGAAATTAAATTACATATTAATCATAAAAAGAATATTGAAGTGGAATTTCTCCTATTACCTCTTGATTCGTTAAGCTAATTGAAAAAAGAAGATACCATTAATAAATTTTGCAAAATTTAATTTATTTGTGTTTCCCCAGTAGTTCAAATCAAAACTTTTTAAGTAATATTTAAAGTTGTTAATTAAATTATTTAACTTCCTTCTTTCAGTAAAGTCCTTAATATATGACATTTGTTCCCATTGTTACCTTTTTTGGTGAGTGATATGAATACTATATTGCAAATTAAAAAGATAAGAATGTATGAACTAGTCAAAATAAGAGCCATATCTAATCTAACCAAGTCCTATAGAGAATTAGATATTCTAGCTATACAAAAGGGTAATAATATTAAAACAAGTTCTCTAGTAGAAAAATTAAAAGTAAATAAAAGGTCTAGAATCGTATAGTTTGTTAAAATCAATTGCCATCAAGAATGAAGATGTAGTTATATAGGTTTTAGTTAGATGTTTGGCTTTGGTTGAGAACTCAATTTTTTATCCATTTAGTTTCTCTTATCCATTAAACTATTTTGTGTAAGAGTTCTTGCAAACTCATGTTTTTTTATAATTAGAATTCATGTTAGTTCTTTCTTTCCATATTTAATAAACAAAATAGCCAAGTGTTAACTAAACCAAGTTTCCTACTTCCTAGTTCATGTTAGTATAAGATATAATCCAAAGTGGAAAGCTTTGCCAAGGACATATCGAGTGAATATTGAAAATGAGTAGCATAGCTTTCCACATTGATTAAAGAAAAGAATAGTTAAAAAGGAGGTGGTTAAGACTTTCACATGGTTAAGGAAAAAAAAAGTAGCTAGTAGAAAGTAAAGTCATAAATGAGAGTTTATCCATTATTCTCTAGCCACAAAATTAAACTAGCTTTTACAACTAAACAACACTTACATTAAAGAGAGGTTTAAACTAGAGCCCTCAAGTGCTTTAGTTTAGTTTTTCTTAAGCGGGAGTACGACGCATTGCTAACATAAATGATTGTCTTTAATGAGGCCCTCAAGCGCTTTCAATTGATTTTGCTTATTTTAATAAAATATTAATGATATTTAAATTATTAAAATAGATCCTATGATGTTAGTTTAACTTTTTATTAATCATTTATGAAATTTTTTTTAATATATACTATTATCTAACTAATTATTAGGTATACGATTAATATAAAGGTCATTCTAAATATTTTATTTTAAAGCCCCGACATCCACCTTTAAGCGGTTCATTTTTATTTCAAGCCCTATGATACAACTTCAAACATTTTCTTCATTTTAAAGACCTAATATTCATTCTAGGGATTTCATTTCATTTTAGTTTAGTTTTAAGCCCTAAGAACTACCTATAGGCATTTTATTTTCCATTTCAAATCTTATGGAGCTACTCTAGGCATTTTCTTTAGATTCCAACAGCTAATATTCATTCTAGTCATTCTAAAGTTTCTTTGGATTATGACAAACGATTTATGTAATATGCATTATATGCAAATGATTAAGCAATGATTAAGTCTTTAATTTATTGAAATGACAGAGAAAGATTACAATGTTTTCCTTAAATTTGTATATGATTGATTCCTCGTTATTCCTTGTTCTTCATTTGAATTGCATATGTGCTTCGCTTTTCTCGTTTCCTTCACCCCTTAACTACAACATTGATTCAATTAGTTCTCATTTATCGTCCATTAAACTTACTCTTTCACATATTAAGTTATTAATATCGCTAAAGATAAAGATAATAGTAGTTTGTTATCATCAAAACTATCAGTTAAAAAGTCATTTAGTCTAAAAATCTTCATCTTTTTCATTATGGAAAAATATCTAGTGATATTAGAAAAAATAAATGACGTTGACTCCATCTTAATTCATGCATCTTGAAAAGATCAATTTAAATATCATTATATCCCTTTTTGTTAACATAAAAAGATGTACAATGTATAAATTGATAAACATCAAAGGGAAAAATAAATAACTTCTTTCTCCTTTTACAAAAACTTTATCATATGGGCAAAGATTACATGCAAAATATTAATAAAATTAAATAATAATTCTTATAATTAATGGACAACATATGTGAGTATCACGGGTTTCATGAATCTTGCATAGTCAAAGAACTTATAAAAGGGAACAATCGGGCTCACTATGTCTAATTATCCAAAAAGTTTTAAAAAAACTTATGGTTACATTCATGGCTTAATTAAAGATGAGACAGAAAATAAGTTGATAAGAGCATAAATAGCTAGCAATTAACCAAGTCTCACCAATATCTCTAAGAGACATTTCATCGAACAATTCATAGGCAAACCGAGTTCATCTCTAAATAATAACAAAACTACTATATTTTTCCATTATTCACCAACATAAACATGTTGAAACAAAAAATGAATCAACCACAGTTGAAAAATCGCAGAATAGTCAAACCACATCAACAAGCCGGCGATCATATAAGCATTTAACAACAAAATATCTCGGAAAAAAAACCTAAGAGCAAAGCATGGATGACTAACTTCGATAGATGATTAATTGAAGACGATGGATGATGGAAGAAAAGCTTAAAAGGAAAAAAGTTGGCGATTAAAAAAGAAGACGAACGACGACGATTAAGGAAGAAAACGAAGAAAAAATAAGCAAGGGAGGGAGGGGGCCTTCATCTTAGGTTTAAGGTCAAAGGAAAACGACTCGTTTGGTGTTAAACCAAACGATGTTGTTTTCCTTTGATTAAAAATGTTGAAGCCGAAGACCTAAAGGACGTTATTAAACTCTAAATTTTACCGTCGGTAATTTACCATTGAACATTTTTTTCGTTAATAAACTCCAATGCTTATTATTCCCGCCAACCATTGCCGCCTATTTTTATGACAACATTTATTATTCCGTTGGCAAAATTTTACGAATAAATTTCCTTTACCTTTACTGATGGATTTTTTTTTGTCGCAGCATTACCGACAGAAACTGAATTTCCATCGCTAAGTTAATAGAGAATTTGTTCCGTCGGTAATGTTCTGTCAATAATTTGTAATTTTCTTGTAGTGTTTGCTAGCCTTTTACATTCTATTAATGTCCAATATTAATATAACAATGTTAAGGAATAATTTAGGGATAATATATAAGTATACACTACAACGAAAAGACATATTTCGAGTCGTCTTTGTTTAAGACGTCGCGAATTGTAGGGGGCTTTGGCGACGTCTTCGTAGACATCAGGAGAGGTGGCAAAATTTGGCGTCGTTGGATGTAGATGTCGTTGAAAACCTATGTTTTTTACGTCATTTAAAAAGTAGGACATGGCAAAGTACTATCCACGACGTATTGGAGAGTTAGACGTCGGGAAAGGCGAGGAATTAGCTTTCTTTCGCAGAACCCGCCCGAGAAAGACGACAACGTTTTGCAATTTTAATCTCCCGCCTCCCAAGCAGATGAGACGACGTCGTATC
>JANJEY010000009.1:42740143-42752870 GCA_024703695.1 Erythroxylum cataractarum
ATAATAATAATAATAATAATAATAATAATAATAATAATAATAATAATAATAATAATAATCATCATCATCATCATAATAGATCCAAACATAAAATATAACAATCCAAATGAAGTTTAACAACACAATTCAAATAGAATAAAAGAAATGAACATCGTCATTTAAAGCAAAAGTTTATAACAATATAAGAATGACGTCTAGTTGACATTAAACTAAAAGTAATATTATCACGAATAGTTGTCATCTCCTGAGTTCTATGTTCTTTAACTCCTTCTTGCGTAGAGTAACTTTAACATCTTGAAATACATCTAGAGGTATAAATTCACGACCTTGATCGATGATGTTAAAAGTGTGGTCGTCAATTGCACTTCTTCTAATATAGTTATGCAACGCAAAAGTTGCACAGATTAGTCTATTTTAATCCATAAATGAATACTTAGACATTTTCTCTAATATCTTCCATCGAACCTTAAGAACACCGAAAGTCCTCTCTATATAACTTCTCAATTATGAATGAGCTCGATTAAAAACTTCTCGAGATTCTCTTGGATTTGCACCACAAAAATCTGATTGATGATACCTTGCCTTTAGGTAAGGTGTCAAATATCCTTCTCTTTCCGAATAGCCTTTGTCAACCAAGTAATATTTACCTGAGTATCCATAAAGGAAATATAATTAGTATAGATGATATCATAAAAAGTTTAAATCACAAATAACAAATCCTACAAATCTTATAATGACCTATTGGTGTTTTGGAAATTTAAGTCTTAGATTACCAATTGTATCCAGGAAAATACGAGAATCACGTACTGATCCCTCCCAACCCGCTAAAACATGCGTAAATAGTAAGTAAAAGTCACATGTTACCAATACACATGTAGATTTATTCCTTTCCATCATCTATATCTCATTTGATCCTCTTCTGTAATAACTACCGCTATATGTGTACCATCAATAGCTCTAATGCAATCCTAATATAAAACAATGATCATAAGATGATAAAACAACACTTTTCAATGAAAAATATAATGAATTGGGAGTAAGAACATATTCAATTGCCTTCAAATGTGGCATATATCTAGCATCATTGGCAATTTGTTGTAAAATCTCCTTGAATTCGAGATCTTTTGGTACGAGTATATCCTTTGAAAATCCATCTATAGCACTCAAAACTTTTTTAAAAACTCTACTCATAGTTTCACTTGAATGTTAAAAGCGCTCTTGAGTACCTCAATTAGGGGAACCTTTACTTAGGACATATATAAATAAATCGACTTTCTCCAAAATAGACATCCTATTCGAAGGTCTCAAACCATAACTGTTTTTCGAAACTATACATAATTGATGAAATGTATTTTCATCCTAAATGTATTAAAACACATTTTTTCATAACTATTCAATAATTCATTCATCCTTAGTTCTCATGTTGGATAGGAAGTCATGCATGATTCCTTATATATGTGGTTAAAAAATACACACCCATGTAACTCGCTACATAAGCCACCGAATCCCAAAACTCAATCTCGTTGTCTAAAAATTGCTTAATTTGTAAAAGTTGCATAATTTGCATAACATTATCTTCCATACCTACAAATCAACAAGCAAAATTATATTCTAAATAAACATGACACTTAGATGTCTAATGTAGCACCCCACTTCCTCCAGACACGTACTCGACATTTATGGGTGATATCCGAGTTCATGCCCTGCTAGGGTGACGTGTTACAACACTCAATCAGTCAAAACTCAGTACAATTTTTTTAATACAATCAAAATATGTAGAAATCGATAATCAATTCGGGCCCACTTTATTCGTAAACTTTTTCAATCATAACAATACAATCAATAAAATTTTCAATAGTCATTTGGGTCCTTTCACAAAAACAAAACACTTTAGTCATAAAGTCTTTACATTGCATCATAAATAATATACACCTTTTTTACAAAACTTTCAGAATACATAATTTGATACAAAAGTTGTGGAATATATAATCCCATACAAAAAGAAAGAAACACAATGCAGACGTGAACTGATCCTGACCTCTATCGCTTACTTGTATGCTATAGGGATACTTCCGTTTACCTAACGGGGTATTTTTTTGATCCTAAAAAATATTTACAAATTTTGGGTGAATTTTGCGAACTGAATGAGTGACCATCATCGATAGCTCACCCAGTCATATTACACATGATTTACATTCACATCATTTCACATTTCACACTCAATACACTTAAATCATTCATATTATGCATATGCAGTGCATATGAGATCCACTTTTCATTTATTACTTTGTTGTGACTGAGTGCCTAAATTGTCTCATATCCATTAGATACCGGGCTCATTACTAACTGTCCCTTATCCACTTAGGAGATACATGACTCATTTTACATAGTGAGCCTTAGGCTCTTAATCACTTTTGAGCTCGAGGCTCTTTTTCACATGTTAAGTTTTAAACTCTGATCGGTGGCTACTCTGATTATAACTGCCATTATATTTCATGCTAGGTCCCGTTTTCAGAGCCCAACTCTCAAACGAATACCCTATGACATAATTGTACTCCGATGAAGTTTCCTTAACCTTCATCGATTCATCCTCTTGTTTTGATATCACAAACGCTGGCTCCCGTTTCCGGAATCCAACTCTAAACAAAATACCATCATACTTAAGCGTGGTTCCTCATAAACTTTTCTGCTCAGTAACCAAACATGATAAGCCCCGTTCTCGGAGTCCAACCATTGAACCATAAACGTTGGCGTAATCCAAAGAAAATATATAAAGCTTAAAGTCTTATATCAATTCGATTTTCCTTTTTCTATAACCTATATTACTTATATATATGTATATATATAACAACAATTCACTATCAAAATCCATAACTTCCTCAAGTATTCCAAATTTCCAAGCCACAATACAATATCAATATCGAAATCTGAATGTACAAAATACACAACTCCCAAAATTTTCAACAACAATCTAACTTAAAAACAATAAAAAAAACAAAAACCTTCACTTCCCTTCACCTAATCTTCTTCTCATCACCTGTAGATGGGAATGAAAGGGGGTGAGCTTATAGCTCGTGGGTAACAGGTTTATAACGAAGAACAAGCAAAATCGTTGAAGTGTTCATTTATTATATAAAAGTCATAATGAGTTCATAAAATGCTTTGCTCCTAAATTCTCGTCAAATTCGAAAGTTGGAATTCAAAACTCATAGTTGAAAATGGCGTCACATCAACACATATATCCATTTAATCATCAACACAAAACACTCAGTTTATGCAACATACTTGACAATTCATAATGCAATGCACAAACAAATAGCTCGAGGGTTCCATGGTTACAGAAGGGAGAAACAGTAGTTTACACCCTGAACAAAATGAGTCCATTTCGGAGCTCATATTTCACAAGCAGGAAGCCGAGAGAAGGCTCTTGTCGACGTGCACGTGATGAACAGAATGGTTTCACTCTCGCCCAAACAGAAGCACATAATCATGCTCAAATCATTTTATCAAATTCTTTCATGCTTTGCATGCTCTTTCTTCTTTTCTGAATATACAAAATGCCATGAATTTTCCAAGACATAACATAAAATGTTTCAATGCATTCCCATCTTTATTTTAAAATTTATCAACAAAGTTCATATTCCAAAACATGTTGAGATTTTTGCAAATCATTCAAGAGAAACAAAAACAATATTTATGAAGCAATTGAAATCATTCTTGATTTGGGAGAAAACTTTAGTGGCTCATTACTAAATTATAAACATGAAACCCACCTGAAATCCTTGCTCGGATACATGCTTCAAAGATACCTCTCATCTTGATCCTCTTGCTTTCCTTGATTCCCTTTATCAAATGCAAAATTCCTATTCAAATAGGAATACAAATTAGGGACCCAAAAATTGCACATTCACTAAGATAAATTATAAACAAACCCAAACTCTGCCAAAAGTCCAAACATTCGGGTAAATTTGCCATAAAAGTCCTCATTGTCTTACGTTTCTATTGACTCTAAAAGCATTCAATTTGGTTCAAAAACCCGACAGTTATACCCCAAACAAGTTGAGACTAACCTTATGCCGAACCAAGAATATATACCCAACTTTTGACCCAACTTTAAGATTCTTAAAGACTGAATTTCAATTTCATTGCTTCATAAAACTTGTAGAACTTTGTCTCTACGAGTCAAAAATCACCTCATTTGGACATCTACATCAAAAGATATACCCAAAAACTCATCTTTCCTATAAACAGGGGGCTGGCCGTGACGAAGGTCACGCTCGTCACGACGAACAGCCTGTGCTCGCCGCGGCGTGCACACACGCACGTCGCGGCGTACACCAATTCACACGCCGCGGTGTGCACACATGCACGTCGCTGCGTACACCAATTCACACGTCGCTGCGTACACCAATCCACATGTCGCGGCGTACACCAATCCACACGTCGCGACGTTGCTCGCCTTCCTCGCATGTCGTGACGTGTTTATACGCAGGTCGCGACGTGCGGGTCTGGAGAACGTCTCCGAACTCAATTTTTTAGCATTTTCCAACTTCAATCCTTCCCTTAAGCACATACAACCCATCTAAAACTTGATTCAAGTCCAATACTACATTTCTAACTCATTCAAACCTTAACCTCATCCCAAACTCATCAACCCAAAGATTTCTCCTAATTTTTTCGAAAAACCCTAAACAACCGATTCTAACACATTCAATCCATCTTAGGGTTTAATCTAACCACAATACAATGGAATGAACTCAAACTTACCAGGAAAGGACGTCAAATCTGTCAGAAATCACAAGGATCGAACACTCCATTTTTCTCTTCTCTTGTTCCTCTTCCACGGTTCTCTACCTCCTTCCTCACCCTACGATACTCTTTCCCTCTTCTTCTCTTTCTTTTTCCTTCTTTCTTCTAACTCTTTCTTTTAATTCTCTTAATTGTCAAATGCCCATTTTGCCCCTTTCATTTAAGCCTTAAGCCTTCTATCCTTAAGTGCCATGACCAAAATGCCCTTATGCATTCTTACCACTTTTAATACAACCAAACCATAAAATAAATTCTACTAACATTTATTGAACAAGTAGATCCAGAACTTTATCCATCAAACCTCGTAATCTAATTAAATCATACTTAATTCAATACGAAAAATTTGGGGGCCAACATAGACTATTATTAAACTAGTTAAAAATTAAATAAATTTAAAATATTTAAAATATGATTGAAATATTCAAGTCACAGATATAACCTCTTAGTAAAAATATAAAAGAAAGATTAAGTACATTATGACCTTCTCTTTAGTCCTATAGAATGGAAAATTTTGTGCAATAGGTACGTTTATCTTTTTTCTTATCAATAAAAAATTTTGAAATTTAATTAAAATTATTAAATAAAGATTAAGATTAACTAATTTATTTTATTTTATAAGAACTTATTAATTTGTAAAAATTGATTGATTAATTAATAAATTGATTAATTTTTAACAAGTAGAGTTATTAAAATAAATTTAACTAAAAAATTAAAAATCAGATTTATAAAAATTAACTAATTAATTAATAACTTGATCAACTTTTAAAGATTAAAGTTATTAAAATAAATGAACTAAAAAATTAAAAATTAAACTAAAAAAATAGAAGCTTTAAAAATTTAAAAATTGAACCGACTGGTTAAATTCTAATCATCGCAAAATTGTATAATTTTGATCCACCTCACTTAGCGCCCTTAATACACACCCAACCTATTGGCCGGTAATGATTCGACTGCATCATTCAGTTGGATCGTCTATTCCGGTCTGATTTATAAAGCTTGAAAACGTTTAGGTCCAAAGGACTAACCGAAACATCTAGACATCATTCTGCAAAACATTGGGTGAAAAGCCCAAATATAATTATTAATTTGATTATTCAAGATGTGATGAAACCCAGTTTACCATTCATTGCCTATTCGCAATTTCAACGTACTTTTTACCAAAGATTAAAAATTAGAAAGCTCAACTGGTTGAACCAAGTAATCATAAAAAAATTTAACTATTTAATTTAATTTATTTCAATAATTTTTTGTTGTTAGTATTTGATCAATTTATTATTTAATAAGTTTTTATGAATTAATTAATTTTTATTTAACAATCTCTTTTTTCAATTAAACTACAAATTTTTAATAAACGCGGAGAATTCTACTTTTGACTAAGGAGACACGAGGCCATTTACACAATGGTGAAAGACAAAAACATGTCTCTTTCAATGTAATGTTTGTTTGAAAGAGCACATCACTTTCAATAATCCTCTTCACCGTCCTTCTTCCCTCCCATTTCATAACTATATTATCTTCTTATTAAAATTGCGGTCTCTGGTCTGGTCATTAAATATTCGTTTAACATATGTAACATAAATCCTCTCCCCAGCACTTTTCCTTCAGTTCCTCAACGCCACGAAACCCCCCCAAGGGCCAAGGCCTTAAACCCTGTCACTTTCCAGTAGCAGTCGCCCCGTCGGCAGCTTAAATTATTTGAACCTAACTACCCTTTGATGCGACTTTTTTTAATTTAAATACATCGATGATTGTCCTTACTTGATTATCAATCAAAAGATTTTATTAAAAAGTGTTAGTAGACATTCATCTTAATCATAATCTGTTGTTATCTTTTCTAATTACATCTTATCATTCTATGATAATCTCCTTAAAGAAGCCACTGCTGATTATATCTTATCATTATGCTGTAACTTTCTAAGATATGATTAGCTAAAATTTTCTCGATTATAGCATTGATTTAACGTGTATAAATACCAATCACTCAAAAATTCAATGATTCAACTAGTCTAACTTAAAAATTTTAAATCCATCAATTTATATTTAGTTAAATTAAATAAATATCAATACTTTCTGGTATAGAACTCCTAAATTTTGAGAGTACTAACATTCGTAAGTACCGATTAACTTCTTATATATGTTAGTAGGCTGTTTGATTTTAAAGAAGTTTGTAACTTTTTAAACATAAATAAATAAATAATATAATTTTTAAAAAGACTAAAATAAATATAATAATAATAATAATTTTCTGATTGTTGTTTATAAATAATTTCCAAGCTAGGATACACTTTTGGTTAATAATTGATGTATGAGAGAGACATACATGATAAATGTTTTTCATTAAATTACTTTATCTTATTGGTTTTGTTGAATTAAAGTGTGCAAGACTTGATGCATTTTGACATCTATGTGAGCTTTTGGCCAAAAAGCCTTATCACATTTGTACTCATACATTTCTTTTTGACGTGTGATACTAAACATAAATTGTTTATACAAGAATTTGCTTTTGAATACATGTTGAGATTACATTTTTTATAAATTTGTACACGAAGATGATAAGAGTACTTAGGATAACAATTGTTAACCTAGCAAGCCTACTATAATTTTTTATCCCTAAACCAATTTGAGTCTTAACCTTTTTTTCTTGAGTACCAACCTTGTTACAATCTAATTTTACTCCTCCTTTTATTGATATCTTTCATAATTTTCAACCCCTAAATTGAAGAAATTATATCCAGCTTATTTGTATAGGATTTTAACTATTTCCATGAAAAGTAAACAGTTGATTCAGGTTGCATTGTTTTGATATTTTTATCTTTTTATAAATGAGGGGGAAGTATAAAAAAAGAAAAAAAGAAATCTCCTCTTTGATGTTCTTATTAAAAAAAAAAGAAAAAAGAAGAAAAAAGGTAATTGAAAAGGATGTCATTTTAATCAAGTGAGTTTTAGATTAATTTAAATTGAAACTTGTGTGGATAAGTTTGTATGATCTCTTTCAATTTATTTAACCTCAAAATTGCTTTTTGTTATAACTTACTTAATACACGTTACAACCCTTATCAAATCCTTTTGATTTATGCATTAGGTTTATTTTTGTTAACTTGTGTAGATAAGATTCTTAAGCAAGCTTATGGAAATAACTCATATGCTTTGATTTGAGTGCTTAAGGAATCGTAACTACTATGAGTGTATAGAGAAATCCATGAGAGGGTGTAAGTCTTTTTTCATTTGATTTTGATGGAATTGATGAGATGTTGTATTTTAATTCTAAAAATGTGTCCTATAAGTGTTTATTATATCAATTGTTAATTTATCATAAACCTTTAATGTGTATTAGCTTTCAGGATATTTCTGGATAACATGAAAAAAGATGACAAGTTGTTATGAAGATGAATGATGTATGCTTGAGGACAAGCATAAGTCTGGTGTGGGAGAATTTGATAAGATATTATTTAATTATGTTAATCAGAATTGTATATTTTGTTTTGGCTATATTTTGGTGCTTAAATAGGAAAATTAATTTTTATTTTGCTTTAGGAGATGACAAGTGGAGTTGTATTATATTAGAGCATTATTGGTCAAAATCACTAATTTTGAAAAAAGTGGACAAATTACTGTAGTGGATAAGGCAAGATCACACCTAATTTTAGATTCACTCTAAGAGTTGTAATTCAATTAGGAAACTTATTTCCAAAGATTTGGCTTGTTTTAGATAGGGATCTTTGCAAGATAGAAGTATACTAGGTTTTGAGTAGGAAAAGAATACACAAACACATCTACTACCTTCTGTAACATTCTCTTTTTGTTTCTTAGTAGTTTTCGCTCAATCTTTCATCTTTTCTTCTATTTTTGAGTTTGGAACTAAAGTCATGCATGGCTAAATCTAAATATTTTGATTCAAAATGATTCAAAACTCTAATTGTAACCTCTTAGGTTTTGTTCTAAGCTTAGATTCATGTTATAATTCATATATTCTTATTTTGCATTCTTATATTTTATGAAAAATTAATACTGATTAATCTAAAAAATTAATTTAATGTTGATTATTCTATAGTTATCTATAAATTCAATGATCCGTAATTGTCATAAAGGATTAATAAAAGTAACAAATAGGTTATTTATGAATTTGCATGTTTAACTTATAAGAAACAAGAAAACTAAGTTGAATAGTTGTAGCTATCTCAATTATTTATTTTAGGGTCTTGTCTTTTTCACTAAGCTTATTGCTATCATTTAATTGATATGGAATAGAATTATACCCAATTAATTAATGGTAAGTTTTGGTTTGAACGCTAAATTTGAACCAATTAATTTAGAAAATTTTGATAATTATTATGACTATCCTAATATGTTTTGGAATAACTGCTTGAATTGTGAAAATTATTCTTTTGATACCAATGATCAATGTTACAATTAGATGACATTTTTCCTTTGAATCGGAGTTAAGTACTCTTGAATTTCTCGCTTTTATATTTAGTTGATTTATTTTCATTCATTGTTAACTTTAGTAAATTAGTTAATTAATCATAAACCCCCACTTTGTTTTTGTTAATTGAAATTAAAAAATTAGTTTTTAGTTCTCTGGAGATTTGACCTGGTTTTATGATTACTATAATAAGTTAGAGAATTAGAATTAATTTTAAGAACTTCAACAATCCGATCAAAAATTTGGCGTCGTTATCAAGGAACTATTTTAGTTGTTTAGTTTTTTTAAATGTTATTTTACAATTTACTACTAATCTCTTATCTTGTATGAGTCTTTTTTCTCAGATAAGTGACTTGTAATATAACCCATAAATTGAAAAGGCAGACTGTCATTTAAGAAAAGAGACTAAGTAAGGAAGCAGTCATTTACCTCCATAAGTGAAAGTTGAAAAAGATCTAACAATTAGTGAAGGTTTTAATTTCCAATAAGTTAAAGAAAATATGGCAAATCCTAACACTAGAACATTGAGGGAGTTAGTTGCACCAAATTTAAATCAACAACCCTTATGCATGTGATTTCTAAAAGTTGAGGTAGATTTCAAATTAAATTTTGGTTTAATTCACTTGCTCCCTATTTTCCGTGGTCTTACAGGTAAAGATCCACATAAACACTTGAAAGAATTTTTTGTTGTTTGCTTTGGAATGAGCCATAAGGAGTAAAAAGAAGAATTTAATTTTAGAGCCTTTCAATTGTCATTAAATGATAAGGAAAATGATTGTCTATATTATCTCCCTTCTAGCTCAGTGACAACATCGAATGAGATGAAAAGGTTGCTTCAGAAGAAATTCTTTCCTACATCTTGAGCAACCAATATAAAAAAGAAGATATGTGAGATAAGAAAATTCACCAGAAAAACATTGTATGAATATTAGAAGAGGTTTAAGGAGTTAAGTGTCAGTTATTATGCCATCAAATTCCTGACTAACTGTTGATCTAGTACTTTTATGAAGGGCTATTTCCAATGGATAGAAGTATAGTAGATGTAGTTAGTGGAGGAGTTTTGGTAGACAAAACACTAAGAGCAACAATATCGATATTAAATATGAAAAAAAATTCTCAACAGTTTGGGACAAGGATGGATGAAGTTGTTAAGCGCGTGAATGGGGTAAGTAATATAAATCTTGAGGATAAAATTTCAGATTTAATTGTTCTAATTCATCAAATGGTTATAGGTCAATTGTAATCAACACAAGTGTGTATAATATTCTCATTCTTTGGACATCCTATGGATATGTGCTTTACATTGCAATAATATTCTTTTCAAGAAGCTAACATAATAGAGATATTTTATGGTCAACCTAAATGACAAGATGATCCTTATTTCAATCATTATAATCCAAGATGGAGGGATCATTTAAACTTTGACAATATAAATCAAGGAGGGCAACAAAGATATCAACCTCATAATTTCTACTGACAACCTTAAGCACCTACATATGATCAATCTGAATATTCAAATTTAGGTATGTTTTTGGATGAAGTTATTAAAAACCTTTCTACTAATACTCAATAATTTCAATAAGAAATAAGAGAAAACCTTCAAAACTTAAGAAATCAGATCACTCAACTAACCACATCTGTCAATAAATTGGAAGCATGAGCATCAAGAAAATTATCTTCCCAAACGGTGGTGAATCTTAAGGATAATGTGAGTGCAATGACATTGAGAAGTGAAAAGAAAACTCAATCTGGATCTTTCTTACTAATGGAGGTAGGAAACCACAACAAAGGAGATAAAAAAGATGAACCTCTGACTAAAGAATTAATAAAGGTAAAAGATGATTTATCTTCATTGATATCAACTCATACATGTGTATCTCTTTTCCCTTGCAAGTTGGCTAAATCAAAAGAAAAGGAACATGAAAGAGAGATCTTAAAACCTTTACAAAAAGTGGAAATCAATATACCACTTTAAGAAGCCATCAAGCAAATTCTAAAATATGCAAAGTTCTTAAAAGAACTATGCACAAATGAAAGGAGGTTAAAGGATAAGAAGAGAATAATTTTGGGTAAGAATGTATCAACTATGATAAATAGAAAATTACAAAAAAAGTGCAAAGATTTAGGTATGTTTACACTTCTATGTGTCATTAGAGATAAGAAAATTGAGCATACCATGGTAGACTTAGGTGCATTTATTAATGTCATGTCATGCTTAATTTACTGAATGTTAAATTTGAATTCTTTGTAAGAAACTAATGTGAGTATTTAGTTAACTGATCGTTCTTATGTACGTTCTATTGGTGTTATAAAAGATGTTTTGGTCCAAGTTAATGGTTTGATATTTTGAGTAGACTTTTACATATTAAAAATGGATGAAAATAATGTTGAACAATCAACTTCAATTTTTTAAGGAAGGTCGCTTATGAAGACGACAAGACAAAAATCGATATGGATGAGGGTACTCTTTTTGTTGAGTTTGATGGAGAGATGGTGAAATTTAATATTTTTGAAGTAATAAAGTATCCTAATAATTTTCAATCCGTTCATTATATGGATATTGTTGATTCATTTGTGCAAGATATTTTTAAAGAAGAAATTGTTGATGATGAGTTAAGAGTTTAATGCTAAATTGATTATCGACAATGCTAATAGATTTAACAACTTTAAATGTTGAAATTACTATAACTCATAAGAAAATGTTACCTTTTATTTTGTAGGCTCTCAAAATAGAATTGAAGGCGTTTCCTGATCACCTAAAATATGTCTATTTAGGTGAAAAAGAGTCATTATCTATGATTATCTAAAAAAGGTTAACGATAGGGCAAGAGGAAAGGCTAGTAGCAATACTTAAAGAGTACAAAACTACAATTATGTAGAAGTTTGAGAAGAAAAATCCCCGTCAAGCATAATGATGTTAAACAATTGCAGTTTTTGTGAGACAACTCAAAATATGATAGTTTTTATTAGTTTTTGTTATAGTTATATATAGTTTTCATTTTGCTTATTTTTAAGAAGTTAGTTTTTTGTCTTTTTCCAAAATTTAAATTTTGTAAGGCATTATCATGGCTTATGTAATTCAATTGTCATGATCAAAGACTTAAACTTTTGGAATACTAAATCTTATAAGGCGAGATCACGCCTTATGTGATTTAGCATTCTATAATAGAACTCTTAAAATTCCAGAATACTAACATTCATAAGGCATGATTACACCCTATATATGTTAGTATTTTGTTTGAATTTAAAGAAATATGAAAACTTTTAAATAAAAAACATTTTTTAAAAATACTAAAATAAAATTTTAACAATAATAATAATACATTATTCAAAACGATTTAACAAATAATAATGTCTTTTGTTTCTTTTTTAGAAGATACATTAAGCAGCAGCCCCATAATGCCAAGCAGTGACCAACCAACATCCACAACTCCTGTCTCATTAGATGCACCAAGTTGCTTCAATCACCAATGTAGACGTCATCAACCACAACAC
>JANJEY010000009.1:42757539-42778461 GCA_024703695.1 Erythroxylum cataractarum
GACGCCCCTCCACGATACCCCAGAACGAGGGTGTCAGAAGAATATCGGCCGAGTGCCTTGATCCTACCGATCACCTCCCATTCTTTCCTAGAAAGGTGTAGGTCGGCAGTGTCATTCCATCGCTCGGTCAAGGGATATCTCCATGACCGAGATTCAAAAATGGATCCTGGGGGCCTCATGAAGAAGTACTTCGTTTTCCACGCTTTAATTGATCTTACTGTTCCAGCAGGACGATATCTCGCATCCCTATATTGGAGGTGAGGAATCCCGGCCTCGCCGCTCGAGCTATGGTTCATCCTCAAAAAGTACCGCAAAATGTCGACCGATGGAGGACACCCGAAATTATGGCACAGCAAAGCCAGACCGTTGATAAACCTCCAGCCATTTAGGAGAATCTGGCTCGACCCTAAGTGGTAGGCGTGCCATACTTCATCGATGATCGGAGCATACGAAAGCCTCATACCACCGACCGAGAAAAAGCTCTCTGTCACAGCAAAGTAGCCACACCCACTTCTATAAATCATTTCGTTCTGGCCAGCTAGTCTAGGCCCCCAAGACGAGGAGATATTATGCTTAATAACCGACCGATTCAGCTCCCTTTCGGTCATCTTCGAAGGGTCACTCGGTAGTTTCTCAATGATTCGCCCATCCTTCCGGGCACTCACTCCGACTTCCTCATTCCCCCTTAACTCTGATGCCTCATTTTCACCGATTTTCAACGCCTCCACCGTTCTTGCTGCTATCTCCAGCGACCCAACAACCTGTAAAGCTCCTTCGGCAACCAATTCCTGATGGATCTCTCTCAGAACCATACTTACTTCCCCACTAGGACTAGGGGATGCCGATGGCGAAGGTTGGCGAGGAGGCAACGGAGAAGGAGAAGGAGAGGGGGAGCTAGATTTGTTCCTAGAGCTAGTTGACGACATTTTACTGAAAATCACACTTACAAACGAGGAAAGGAAGAAGGACGTACCTAGGTTAGTGGCTGGAGTTAAAGATTGGACGACGATGAAAAAGGGAATTCCAACGGTTGTAAACGGGGAGATAAAGAGAGAAAGCAAAGATAGGAATCGAATACGCAGAAAGCGAAGAGATGCGTCAATTCCGAGCATTTATAACAAGATACTGAGCGGGTGTACGGATAGAACCTGGACGCGTGACAAAATCTGAGCCGTCCAAATTAGGGTTATCAGATGACTCATAAGGGCGCAACAGTTGAAAGGACGCCCATGACAGCTGCGCAGCAGTTAAAGAGGCGCCTCGTTTGAAATTTTGAAAACTTATCAGAGGGCACGTGCCGTTGATAATGATTAAATCAAGTGCCCTCACACGCTTGGCGTCGACATTCAATCGATCGATCTCGACTCGAACTATCATACACTAAGCATCAATGCCGACCGATCGGGACATTCAACCGATCAATCCTAGCGCGAGCTCTCAGGCACTATGCATTGATGTCCAACCGATCGGGCTTATCACGAGCTGTCTTGCAGACAAGTTGTACGATCCTCATGTACTCCTTCGACCCTTCTCCTTGGTCAGACTCTAGGAGGGGGCTTATGGTTGGGTTGGTCGTGCTAGGCCCAAACCCAAACACAGAATAGCACATGAGCTGATCGGCCCATACCTTGGGAATTGACCTAATTCTCCCAGGTAACAATCATATAAATTCATTACCTCATCATGAAAAGGTACGATTCCCATAACCCTACTTTCACTATTCACTAGCTACCAAAAAGCTCTTACAAAAACTAACTTGAGCATCGGAAGGGCCTGCCGGTTATCAACTCTCAGCGTGCCTTGTGCTATTTTACAGGTATTCTCTTGCTAAAGACAACTAGCCTCATGGATTTAAACGGCAGTGCTCAGCCTCACCAGAATCAGGCAGAACCACCTTCATATGACACTTATCACCTATATTGTTGAATCAATCCAACCATATTAAGGTACTGACTAAGTGGTTTCTGGAAATGACTATACTCTTTCTATCTCTTCTAAGGGCTACTTAACCTTACTTATAACTCCTAGACCCATACATTTATGTAATATTCTCATTGTTCCTAATCTGATTATAAATTAAGTTTTTATTATATAATTTGTTGAAGATAATTCTTGTTTCATTGAATTTAATCCATCTTGTGATATTATAAATGTCCTTTCAACTAAAACTTCGCCCCTCGTAAGAAGCATCCATAACAATCTATATCCCTTCAAGATTCTTATCTGCTTCACCAATCCCAAAGCCTTCACTATTTGTAAGGCTTCTCCACCATTTGATATCAACATCTTGATCATCTATGCAATAAGTTTTCTCAAAATTATTTCAGTCACTTAAACGGTCTAATATTGGTATTAATTGTACATCATGTTTCAAAGAAAAAGTTGCCTTTCTTTTACTACATCTATTATAGTATATACCAAACCTCTTGAGCTTATTTATTTTATAATTTTTGTTGATGATTGTAATTGATATACCTAAATTTTTCCTCTCATCAGTAAGTCTCTAGCCATACATAAAATTCAATTTTTTAAATTCACTGCTAAAAACGTATTTTTCTATCAAAATTAAATTGTTTCAAATGATGGAGTTTTTGAACTCATTAAAGAATCGTTTGCTAATTTCCTTACTACTTATAGCATTTCATTTCACATTTCCTATCCTTATACCCAACAATGAAGTGACGGTGATGAACATAACATTTGTTACATTAGTGAAATATGAGTCACCTTTTTCTCCATTACTCTCTTATTGTTTTAAACATTTTCCACAATTTTTATCTCATTAATCTCTTACCATCTTCTATCTTACACCACAAATCTCCTCATGAACTTATGTTTTATACACATCATAACCTTGATCATCTTTGCATTTTTAGTTGTAAATGTTTTCCATTTCTTGCTCACACCTAAATCTAATCCACGTGTGCTCCTCGGTTATGCTCCCAACTATACAGATTGTCATTATAACATGTTTTAATAAAAAAAAGTTAATATATCGGTAGTTGATTGATCACTTTTAAGATTTACACCGAAAACATTATTAGGAGATTCAAAATTGAGTTTGAATTTGATCAAATTTAAATAAATAAAAATTTAATATTGAAAAGGGTTTGAAGTTATTTGCTAAATTGAGTTTTGAATTAGATCGATATAGATCTAATTCAAAACTATATATGATAGTAAAACATTTTTTAACCACACATTTATATGCCTAAAGTCTAGATTGAACTAAAATTTTTCAAATTTAATTTAAAGTTGGTTCAAATTAAACTTTATCTATTAGTTAAAAGGCATTTTAAATCCATTTTATCATTAACCCCACTTTTATTGACATTGAAGTTTTGTTTGGTTTTCAAACTACTATATTTTTGTTGGTTTTTGCCCTACAATCAATCACTTTAGTTGTACTTTAGTTACAAAATATTTAAATGTATTCTTTATCTTGTATATATTTAGATGTATATGATAAAATCCATGAGATAATTACTCATTGCAAATAAAATTATAATGAGATATTGAAATGATTGGACTCAAATGAGAGTAGACATTAATTTCATGCTTTATATCTAATTAAAACATTATATGATAAAAAGATTGAGTTATACGAAAAATTATACACGGAAAGATTAGTCAAAACTACTTTAACATTAATAAATATTTAGATGACTATGATATGTTGTTAGACGTCAATCTTGATATATGATTATAAATTGTTTAATTAAAAATTAAAGATAAATTAAAAATATTTTTAATTTATCTAATCCTAATTCTAATTTAGAATCATTGTTAACATATTAGGAACCTAATGAGTTTTACATAAAGAACGGAATGAAGTGAGCAAAGTTATTTGAATCAAGTTGGCCTTGATTGAAAAGTTTGAGAAACTTTATGTTTAAATATGAAATATTTAATAAATAAGGATCAATGTGAGATATTATATCTTATTTAGACATTTATGGTATTTAATTAAAATTAGAATTTAATTTCAATTAAATTACTAAAATGTCTAAAACTTATTATAAATAGACTTAAGATTTAATAAAGTTAACACTTCTTTTTCAACTGTCTTTATAAGAATTAATTTCAATTAAATTATTAAAAGTCTAAAATTTATTATAAATAGGCTTAAGCTCTAATAGAATTAGTACTTATTTCTTAACCATCTATGTAAGAGTTACAAAAAAATTTCAACTTGTTTTGTGGATACATTTAAATGTTTGGTTAAGGCGATTGAGATGGATCAATTTAGAAAATAATTCAAGGGATGCAAAAAAAAATAATAATCAAATTTTAGAATAAAGTACAAATAAAGATTCATACTTTATTATGATTTAAATATTAATTATTTTATATAATTAAAGTGATCTTAAATTTTAAAAAATCAAAATTCAAAACAATTTTGTAATTATTTCGTTGCGATTAGGATCGAGTTTTGTCCCAATTTCCTAACAATTGTTGTTTCATAGATAAGAAAAAGATGCTACTCACTCGTTGATTTTCAGGATTACATGCACAAGATTCAAAGTATCTAGTCAAGTATTGAGATACATTGTGCATTTAAACATAGAGAAGGACATTGGGAAATGGGAACTTGATAGAGAAGGAAAAATACAAGTGTGTCCACAGATATAGAAAACAATTTCATGGCTTCGAAACTCTTCCAAGTATATCCTGATTGGAAAGGCAGCTGAAATTATCTCATTTGTCCTATAACGAATTGAAGAGTTGTATAAAACCTATGCTTTCCATTGTCTGAAGAGTTGTATAAAACCCATGCTTTCCATTGTCTGTTCTTAGTATATTATTCGAATTTCAAGAACCACATATCCAGCACTTTTAGCAAGTTTATGCAAATTCTAATCATCAACACAATATGAAGTGCACATGCAATTATTGAATATTGGGCATAATTTAACTAAACGACACTTATCCAAAATGCGGCTTAAAGACCAAGAAGGCCTTATATTCTAGTAGAAAAAGAAAACTTTTAATTTCGGAAGAAAGTACACGTGTCACTAACCCAGTTCATCAGCGGGAGTGTGACCTTACGAACCGTGCATTTCCATTGCGTGGACAAAGCTGGCTCGTGCATATTTTACTGATTATTTTGTAAAATATCAGATAACAGAGGATCACAAGTACAATTCTATATATTTCAGATAACCTTTTCGGAAGGAAAAAAATAATAAAAAGGAGAAGGAGTCCTGAGCTGACTCCTGAGAATTGACACTTACTATAACCCATGCGGTGGTAGGGTTGTGTTAGTGCCACGTGGTGTCTGTGACGAATGCAATGCCAGTACTGAGTGGGGCTCAAAGAAAAAGGTCCTTTCTTTGTCCCACATAAGCCAGGAAGGAAAAGGAGGTGTGACAGAGCCAACCGCACCTTCCTTCCCTTCTTCCTCCATCTAATCTACTCAGCCAGTGGTCTTGGAGCATGAAAACGCGGACAGCTGTCGAACAAAACACCGTTGTATATCATACAATCATCAAACTAAACATCGCTGTCAAAAATCGAACGGAGTCCCGTCTCCCGTGGGCTATCAACACGGCCCCAGTCTCTCGTACCTTATCCTCTTCTTCACCCGCCCAGAACAGATCTGCCCTCTGGTTTATCCTAGTAAATACTAAATAGCCTTCACAATCGCTAAGTTACACTTGTCTTCTTGTGCTCTCTTCGCACCCACCAACTTAACTTAACTACGAAGTTGCCGGGGACGTAGATAATGTCACATCTAAATTGACAATTACTTTCTACAGGAGAATTTTGATTTGATCATTATTTTTTAAATTACAAAGTCCCAATTTTTATAAAATTTGAGTTTGAATTTTTTTTAATCTAAGCTTAATTTTAAAATATCAATATATTAAATGATTTTTGTGGGTATTCTATTAAAAAGAAAATAGGCAAAACCATTTAGTTTTGTAAGCGCCAGCAGATTTCATTAGTTGGTTGTCACTTCAGAGCTCAAAAGAAAAGAACATATAAAAAACATGTCTTAAGATGCTGCTTTTCTGTCACCAACAAAAGCTGAGACTGTGTGGAGAGAGCGAGATCAAAGACAGGAGTGATGGGGTGCATGTGGAGTTATTACATAGCAGCAGTAACAGTTCTACGAATAGGCACAATCAAACGACCAAGTGCTAGGCGTGGCATGGACCATTTCAATTTATGTTATCGACCATGTCTGTGTAATCGAGCAGGAAGTCCTTTTCTTTCCTCCCCTCTCTCTCTCTAGTTCGCGACCCATCTACTAAATTTTAATCAAATTATTGACTTCAATACAGCGATTATATCCAACTACGTGTCGCTCGTCTACTGGAGGTGGGTCCCTGTTCCTTGGAATTTGGACTTTGGCCCTTTTCGCCTAACTAATGGAAAGTTCTAATCTGCCTCCTTATTGTATTCGGATGCACACACTTCACTTTATCATTCTAATTTTATAGGCTATTTCATGTAACCCACATACTTCCATAGAAGGGATCCAATTACGTTGTCCTTTCTAACACTTGTAATTCAGATACCAAAACGTAACTCTAATGAGACTTGTCATCCCTTATTACTAATTTAGTGAGCCGAGATGACTTCCAAGTATGTTCAACCTACAAAACTCTCCCATTACTTTGATTTCCCAAATCAACTTGATCTTCTGATTATAAATGATTAAAACCAAAACTCGGGTCAAGATTGTGGCACGTGGCACTATATATAAAAGGGTTGTTAGGGAAGATCAAAGAAGATGGGTATAAATACATAATTAGGTTGAAGGATTGGGTTTACACACTAACCTTATCAACGGTGGATTCATAGAAAACCAAAAGCCTCTCTCTGTCTATCTATCGAATGCGATATCGTAAGTGACCCTACGCTCTCTCTTCTGCTTTCCTTTACTCACTTTACCTTCTCCTCCCACTTGTATTTTCTTCTCTCTTATCTCTAAATCTAACACACACGAGACAAGACACGAAGTCACTTACTCGTTTAATTTCTGTGGTTGATCCTTTGTTTTACGTCAGAATTTGTTTTGGGTTTAGAGTCATGGCTTTGGACGAGAGCATGAACATGGTTTCCTCTATGCAAGATGATGATTATGACCAAGATACCGATGATGGGTACGACCGACAACCTCATCCACACAACCTCTCCAGGCTGTCTGTGTGCACCAGCTCCCTGTACACTAACGACGACGACTTCGATGTAGAGGACAGCGATGTTATGGGGATGTCACTGTCCAGGCTGTCCATTGAAAGCTTCGACGCCGACGAGGAACTTTCTGACAATGAAAAAGTTGGCAAAATCAGCATGCTTGACCTCTCATCGGAATCCGACGAAGAGCCCGGTTGTTACTCTCTTCCGACGACCCCGCCTCGCCGGAGGAATCGCCGTGGTGGCGGTTTGGTGAACGAGCGGTTGATGGTTGGTCTAAAGGAGTACGCTAGTGAAAATGAAGCGCAGAAGGGTAGTGTCACGAAACAGAAGACGAGAAAGAACTCGAGGAGGAGGGTTGTGAGAGAAAGGTGGGAAGATAATAAAACGAAGAGAAAAGACGAAGAGTGTTGCTATGTGGGAATGAGCAATTATGGGCATTGTAACAGTTTTAGTGGGGAGAGTGAAGGTGGTGGACTAGTGGTGATAACGAGGCCGAAAGGAGGAAGAAGGTCACTATGCATGGACTTGGAGGAAGTGAAGGCTTGCAGAGACCTTGGGTTTGAATTGGAACACGAACGCATGTTGGAGATGCCTAGTAGAGTCTCGCTTTCAGGATCTACACTCGATACAAGCAGCGGTGGCAATTCGCCTATTGCCAATTGGCGTATCTCTAGTCCTGGTTAGTAGTGTGCCTGTACTATCTACTCTCACCTACTGTACTCAGAAATATAAGATTGATTTCTCAAGTTAGGATCTTTGTACCGTGATTACAATCGCTGTACCAGTCTGTTTCCTGTTCTTTACCACTCACAACATGCAGATTAAGTTCTTTTTCCATGAACTTGTGTGATTACATTGTTCGATGTCCCTTTTACCTGTCTCTGATTCAATTATGCAACTTTTATCAGGTGATGATCCTCGAGATGTGAAGGCTCGTCTCAGGGTTTGGGCACAGGCGGTGGCTCTGGCATCCACATCGAAACACAGCTGTGTGCAAGGGTTGTAATCAAAAGAAATGCATACTTCTCAATTTTTGTCCTCTTTTTGTTTTTTTTTGGGTTTGTTTCCCTTTCCTTTCTGCGGAACAGTAGATTTCTTGTTTTCTTTTTGGGTGGTGAAGGTGTGTGTGAAGTGGGAAGCTGGAGTTTGTTCTATATGGTTGTTACAACCCTTCTTACTCTTCTGTACATGTTTTTATATCCTGTAAATATCACACGAATGGTGATTGAAGGCTTGATGGTAAGTTACCTATATGCACCATTTTGTTGTATCACTAATTCACTTGGATATTGTCGTTTGTTGTTGGATATCGATTGATTCGATCATGTGTAGAACTACACATAATTTCATTGGATACTGGAGACAAATAACAAATTACGAGGTTCCCTGAAAATGAGGTGGATAGTTATCAAACTGTTCAATCGTTGCTATATACTGAAGGATTGAGATCCTGGACTAATCAAGATCATGCAAAACAACCCTTGTTTTTCATTTACATCTCTTCCAAGCTGAAAATTTCTTCTTTAAACGCCTTGAGCTTATCAAATCTAACAAGCACAGATCTTAGATATAATCTCTTCAGAATCCTCCCAGGGGCCAAAGTTAAGCGGCGCTGTACTGGTTGAGAATGAATGTTCATAATCTGTCTGTTGTGGCTTAAACTACGAAGTTATTCATGTATAGGTCGTTGTGCTTGTGTTTGTGTTACCTATTTTCACATCACTAGACCTCAAGAATAGAATTAGTAAACAGCAAGGTGCATAAAGACTGATAACATAAAAAGAGGTATAAAGTCTTCTTTGGTAGAAATGAGAAATTAGCTGGGTAGGTGTAGGTGACATTATGTGAAGCCTGGCCTCCATATGACAGGCACAGGAGAATCATGTATGCACACATAATGAATGGTTGCAGCTCAATCAGTACATATACAACTATGACACAATGAGGCAGCTGTGAGTTTTACATGGCAAGGCAATGGTACAAGAGCAATTAAGAACAGTGTCTGGCTAACAACAAATTTCACATATTTTTCACTGACCAGGCATTAAAGATCAAAACCGAAACCGGGTGCAGATTTGGAACGTGTAAATGTGATGAAGAAGAAGATAGAAAGCAGATTTAAAGGGCTAATTGTTAGCTTCGTGGACTGGGACATCGTTATGGTTGAAAGAACATCACTGCAGACAGAGATACCAAGTTCAGTCTCCCATATTTCGACTATGAGACCAGATTCAGATAAAGCAGTAAGTTGTTAAGGAAGTCAAACTCCAAGTAATGAACAAGAGCAAGAGACGAGCTTGAACAAATAATCGCCCTCCTTATATTCATGCAGTGTCAAGCTCAATTGCAGAAGCAAGAATGAAACCAAGCATGTGCATTCATGAAGTAAGAAAAAAAAAAAAGGCTACACATCCAAAGAGCAGTGATGAGGTAAACAGAAAATACATTAACTCGAAAGTTGCACATTGTCAACCAAGTTAAAGATTCTACCAATTTGTGAAACTACAGATGAGATCCCTCGATCATTTTGTTAAAAAAGAATCGGAAATACCGAAAAAAACAAGCAAATGATGTTAGTAAGTACAAATAAGGAGAAGTTGACCTTAGCCTTTTTAATACTTTCTTAATCGGAATCTTATTTCTGAATCAAGTAAAAATTGTAATGTTCTACGCAGACAAAAAGATCAACTAATAAGCTACATTGGGAAATGATGCTGGTCATTGCGTTTGCATTCCTCAAACTGCAATGACTTTATCACCATGAAGAATACTAAAAAAAATTTGATAAAATAAATAAGAGGTGAATTTATTGATGAACTGCTGCATATGTTCTCACTCACTTATAAACTATATTGTGGCAGGTGTTGTCACAGGGGTAAGGACAGTCAATCGCTTTAACATCTTCTCGATCAAAATACCAGTCTCCAACAGATTGTGCAATAGTCTGCATATTTGCAATTCAACCGACTCAGTATGTATGATCCTTATTCAATGTAAGCTCTTGCTGGGGTTATCTTTTGTTAACAACTGAAAATTTAGATGCACTTCTTATTGCTAGAAGCATCACCATTTAGCATCACTATTCTTTTACCCCATAACAAAGGATTTTTCGGGGTAAATTCGCTGGTACATAAATTTTCTGCTATACTGAGTTTGCCAAGGATGAGAACTTATCATATATATGCATACCTACTTAAGCATAGATACTTGTTTTATCACTGCATGACATTCATTCTATTCCCTCAATCCAGAACAATAGCCCAGTTAGAAAGTTCGAGAATGCAACAGATTAATGGAAATGAATTATCTAATCTTTTGGCATTGGCACGGAGAGGCAAATTGTAGTTTGTGCATACCTTATTGCCTATCAGGGGAGAATCACTAGTGAACCATGTGTCCTGTCTTTGAGACTGACAATGAGCAAAACAAGAATTGATAAATAGACCATGTTGAGGCAATGTCGAGAAAGCATTAATGGCACCCAACATTTGATTCCTGAAGTCTGTTTCACAAGAAAGAAAGGAATCAACAATAAGAATATATCATGGCTATACTTTTATATATTCAAAATGGAATATTACTACATGAGTTGAATATAAACTGTACACACTTGAACTCAAATTTTACCTTGCAAGAATCGGATTTGTGATGAATTACATTGAGCATAATTTTGCTTGCAGTTTTTCCAAGAACCAGTTGGGTCAGCTGATGGTGGAGCCAAACTAGATTGAAGCTGACGCAATTGAACACATGAACAAAATTGCAGCAATCAAAACTCAAAGTTCTTTTATATACTATTATGATCAAGGATGTAATACCATTTGTAGTAGTAGTGCTGATATATCGGATTAACAATCGAAAGATTATGAAATAAATGTTAAACAATTTTCCCTTATGGAATGAGGATTTCTATTATTAAACAATTTTCCCTTATGGAATAAGGATTTCTATTAGAAGGGTTTCATGGATAGACTACCTGCCACACGTCGTAGGCAGCATTCAGTAGAAATAATGGGGTCTTGACACCAGCTACAAAATTCTGAGGGAAGAAACACTGAGACACAGAAAAGAAAGAAATTTAATTTTCTATTAAAATCCAGAAATTCAACCCCATTATGAAGAAGGCAGAGTATATTACTGAAGTTGGATCCAGGTGGCTGGTACAAGAACTAGGCAAATTGCTTTGGGTATCCTGCAATTCATACGTATGGTCACTCATGCTAATCAGAAATATGAACTTACAAGTCAGGATAAAAGAATACACACACGATTCCTGAAGATAATAACAGTCAACTTGAGAACCAAAGGAAGTACTTAAATGTTAATCAACCTATGTAGTTATCCTCATAAATCACTCTGGTTCTGACAAGGAAAGTACTAAAGTAGTTCTCTTTGAACATAATGCTTATGTTGCAGACGAAAAATATACATAAATACCTGCAAGTTAACTACACCTTCATATATATTCCTTAGTGTGCGCCCACCTGATACATCTAATCTATTTGTTCAGAGAGTAAATGTCAATAAGAATCACAAGTCCAGTTAAAGGACATCAATAGAAGTCATGGCAACCAAAATATTGAATAACTTCTTACGCATCAAGAAAGAGCCCAGCATCACTTAAGCATTTCACTTTGGTAGTTTCTGGAAACAAGGCCCTAAACTCGTCGCAATGTAATATTGTAGCCAAACCACCAGCAGAGCAGCCAACAAGAAAAACCTGGAATTCACAGATCAATGTAGTGATTCCAAATGCATGATCTGAACAACTATTTACAAGGACATGGAATTCACAGGCCTGCGAATGTGAGAGATGAACAACTATTGAACAGGATGTGGTAAATGCAACACCTGCGTAGCTTCTCGCATTCCTTTATCCATTAAATTCTCTATTGCAGCTGACCAGATACGTTGTCCTCGGAAATAAAGCTGTGCAGCCTGAAAGAGAAGTAATTAAAAAGTCAATACAGCTGCAAATGTTTGATGTGAAAACAACCCTTTAAACCATCGTTTACTGTTATAGCCATTGTCCATACAGAGGAAGATTATCCTTGCTAAAGAATTTATGAAATTAACACAGTACTGACCAAACTTCTAATCTTAGAAAAGAACCCAATTTAATTTGCTATTTTCTTCCTGCTGATATTGGAGATAGTTGAACTCCATGTAATACTATCATCGGATTACAAGACACAAACTTCAAAATTAGGATTTGCAGTTAAGAGTGTTTCCACCAACCTCATCTTGACCTTCCCCACTAAAAGATGCTCCATCACAGTAGCGTATCTCCACTCTATTCCAGTCAAAGAAATCTGCAAACAATAAAGAAAATTTCACCCAAACAATCAGTAAGATAAGATATTATTATTGAGATAAGCCGTATATAAAACTTTTGGGTCAAAAAGAAACCAGGATTTTCTTGTTTCTTATTGCTCATAATTCCAGTGAACGGTATTTCCTTTTCCATATGTTTTGATGAACCATGGCGACTAGTTTTGCGGTAAACGCAATTTCTGACGGTATTGCACCAACCCCCTCCCTAGATAGAGGCACGCAAAAAAGAAAAAAAAAAGGTCCTAATAGTTAGCAACAACAAAGTACCAAAAGAAGTTGGAACTGAAAGATTTAAGTATCAGCAAATTACCGTACGTTGTTATATCTGAATCCTAAATGTCAATACTTGACTGTTTGTTTAACATACCTCCAAATTAACAACCCAGCTGCTTTCACCTAATCCAGAGCCAGGATGCAAGTGGTAGGCAGGCAATGTTCCATCCAAACAGACTGGTATAAGAAAACATTACAGTGAGAAGTAAACAAAGATAGCTAAGACAACACAGCTAGTGTATTAGTCCATGATTCATCTAAAAAGCACCAAGCAGTTTGCAACCATGTAGATTTGTTAAAACAGCTGAGCAGCAATCAATTCAGACAAGAAACAGGACAATAATGGGAATGACTAATGTAGCGAGTCATACATTTGCATGATCAAACATCCAAACGGATGGAAAAACATATGAAAACTGAAAAGAATGGACCTTGAACAAAAAAAGAGAGAGAGATACAAGATAAAGAACGGACACAGACAATAACGTTATATATATCCTTTACTCTTTACTCCAATTCCCGAAAACAGAGCAACAAAGATAAAGAGTGCGAGAGTACCAGCTCCTCTGGAGTCAGCTCCCTCAATGAGAGTAATGGGCACCATCAGAGGCCGAGCAAGCGGAGGAGGAGAAGAAGACAGTAAGCCATCCGAGGCAAAGACTTCATCACTAAAAAGACCGTCTTTTGATCGATCCAGAGCAGCCACACTAATCAAGCTACAAGGCTGTAAGCAGAGGACCACCACCAGAATCACGGCCACTGTCATTCTTCTCCGAATCCTCACTTGCCGTAAAGTAGCCAAACAGTGTAGCTCCTTGAGAATAAAAAGAGACAGAGAAGCAGGCCTAAGCGGAGGCTTAAGCACAACAGTCCTTACCAGATACGTTAAGGACATAAAAGAAACGACACGTACTGTAAGTGTAAGCGGTCTTAAGTTTTACTCAATAGCCTAATCCCAATGACTTCTTCGGTGTTTGATTTGATAGAGACAGCATCTGGAATCGTATTCTAATTTCTATAAAAGATCCAATTTAATCTTTACTTATTTCAAATAATATATTTATCATTTTAAATTATTAAAATGTTCACTTTTATTTTTAGTTTTATGTTTTCTTTAAAAATTTAATAAAAATATGTTAAATTTTTATTAAATTTATTTTATAATATATGAAAACTATAAAAATTAATTTAAAAATTTTACTCTGATTTTATTATTAATTCATATATACTATGTAATTATTTAATATTAATTGTAGTAACATAATTTAATCATCTAGAATAAAATTAATTTAATAAAAATATTTACAATTTAAAACATATTTAAAAAACGAATCTCAAAATAAAAATGGATGGAATAAAAACTTTACAATTTAAAATATTTAATTTTAAAAAATAACATCATTTTTAATATTTAAGTATAAATAAATAAGTCAAGTTTAGACTTCATATTCACCTGTTAACAATATTGAAGTAGACCACATTGTATTTGTTTTATTGTGTGGGAAAAATAAGATGACATTGTTGTATGCCTGTTGTTGGAGTAAACGCCAATGTGCTCAGTTAATTGACACAAACTTTCCGATAATCACGTGCTTATCTGCTTGATTTCTGGTTGATGAGAGCATTTCTGAAATTCTGGACATTTACTTACAAATTAAGCAAAAGCTGCACGCTCTTTTTTATTACTCTGAAAAGGTAAAAGACAAAAAGGCTGAAAAGATTGGAAAGGCATTTGACAACTGAGGGTATGCCAGAATTGATGTGTTGTACATAGACAATTAAGTCATCCTTCAGGAATAAATAATATCGTACATTTGCTTTCCTAAACTTTATTGATTAAGTTGGAGGGGAAAAATTTTAGAACCTGTGGGGAAAATTGCTAGGATGATGAGCTAATGGACGAGAGCTGCTCATCACCATCTTCTCCAAAGTTATAATTATTGTAGACTTTGAATAATAGATCCCTACAAGGCACAACAGCCCCAAGCTTGATGCAAGCTAGGAATGAACCTGAAAGTTTCCTATGAAGGCTGTATGCCTCGTCTGGTGGTGGTGTGAGCCTGTGTTTTAACATTGTCGCACCAAGGTTACTGACACTTGGGGTAATATTGTTGGCCCTGAAGTCATACCCACCAGGCTTCGAGAAAGGTAGTCCCACGATGAAAGCAGCCTGAACATGCGCATCTACCATTATCTCTGATTCCATTCCTGTGAGGAATCCTAGTCGTTTTGACATCTCAATCACCGCATCTCTGTCACTATTGGCACATGCTACCACCTAAAAACAAAATAACACGTTCAATTCTTGATTGAAATTTTCCTCTTCAGACAGGGTTCAACAAAACGTAATCCAAATCCAATCCCATATCAGAACATATTGAACATTTTCAATTCACGGGCATATCAGAATATATTGAACATTTTCAATTCACGGGCACTTGGCTGTGCTGTCAATTAGGAAGTCAATGTGTTGATGCAATCAAAGAAACCAATTGCAAGAAGGAAAAAAAGGTTACCATTCTTAAATAGTTATCGACGAAGCTCTTAGGATAATCCCGAGCTGCTCCAAAATCAATAAGATTTATCGTCTTTGTGGCCTCTTCATACAAGAAATTACTCCAATTAGGATCTGTCTGCAATGTAACAAGTGAAAAACCATCAAAGGCAAATGTTAAATTTCAGAACTTCCTTCTAAATGCAATGCCAGTAAAAGAATGTCAAGTCATATGGAAGACAGAAGAGATGATCTAGAAAGTCATTGGACAAGAAATCCTGCCTGCATAAAGCGGAAGACAAACAACTCCATTAATGTGAGTTCCAGTAACTTCTGCCCAACATAATTACGAATTTCTTGGCTAAGTGATGCCACCTTATCGATTGGAACTCCTGTAGACAGAAAATTTCAAGATAAACTAAAGGATCATAATCCATAAAGGGTAACAAAATAGTTTGACAGCAGTGAGCGTTAATAAGCTTTCTTAAATGAAGAAATTCAACAGGTAAAAAAACGAGACAAGAAGAAACTGCAAGAAGTTTACCATGGGATACATACTTCATTATTTAACCAAATATTCCAAGAAGTCACATTCGTAGATATTTTCTTTATGGAGATTTGGCAATAGCAGCCCTAGCTCTCAAGAACAGAGTATATTAGCCGCTTTAAGTAGAAAAGTAACAGAAAGCAAGGGCAGACATACCAGAAACAAGTTGTGTAGTTAGGACTCTTTTTCCTGAAAGCTCATCTAACACTAATGGAACATAAAATCCCTTAGCATCTGAGAGCAGATTATGAAATCTTTTCTGGTTGGTTGCCTCCAACTCATAGTCACATTCACGAGATAGTTCTTCTTTTGCGACCTTCAAAAGCATTCACATGTAACATTAACATTATGGAACATCACAATGAGAAAAGGGCTAAAGCCTACAAGTCAAAACTTTCAAAGCAAAATGTCACATAGTATAGAGGCACGACTTCCAGCTTTAACAATCCAAAATAATCTATGGATACAAACATATGAACACACGAACCTTCATAGCTCTGTCAAGATAAAGCCCTTTTGGGATTAGATTTGTGTAATCCAACAGAAGTTTCACATTTTCAATGTCACTCTCAATGCTGTCTCCAACACCAGGGTATTGAATTTTCATCGCAACCTCCATATCGCCCCTTGTTACTGCTCGGTGCACCTAAATAGTTCAAGTAACACATAAGCCGTGTCAAGTGTCTGAAAAGGAGAAGAAAGCATGAACAATGTTGTCTCACTGTAGGAAGATTAATAGTAAATCTAGCACAACTCACAACTGAATACCCAGATTTTTACTGGAAATTGGTAAAAGAAAAATAAAACAAATGAATACCCAATCTGGTCCACTAATCCAGAATGTAACTAAAGAATCTATAACATTTGTGGAAGCAAAGGAAAAAAAGAAAGCAGAACAGACAGAACATGTCAATTAGTATCGTGGATGTATTTCTATCAAGCAAGTTGCCTATATAGGTCACCTGGCCTATACTGGCAGCAGCAAGTGGCTCATAATCAAAACTTGTTAACTTGGTTGACCAGTTGGAATCTAGTTCAGCATTCAAAACCTCATTGAGTTGGCTCCTCGGCATCACATCAGCACCTTGGCGAACAATATCCAAAGCAGCCAAGATCTTTCAAAAAAAAAAAAAAGATAACATAATTTTAACCAAAATATAAAGTTCACAACCAAAAGACACAATATGTAAAATTTCAATGAAGCACAATCACGAAAATAATAAAGAAAGAGCAAGCCCTCTTTCAGGCTTTTGAAACTCTTTATATAGCGTTTATCTTTGCTCCAATAACTTTAACAGTAATGACAGCTTCACCTCTGTAAATGTTTTCATGTACATCTCACGAGATTTACAATAAAAGCAATATTCACTTCAACCTCATGTACAAAATCCAGTCAATTTTAGTTTTTTGAAACACTTCCGCACAACGGTCGTAGAAATATATGCAAAATTCCATAATTTGATGCAACCAATTGTTTGCAGTTTGTACTACATTGAAATCCAATAAGCCTCAAGCAACACTATCATTGCGGATGATGTCAGGTGCATAACACAGATAAAAGAACCTAAAAGTACAACAAGAATTCCATTGAATTACAATACCGGCGCAGGGACGAGAGACTCGTCCTGAATACTCAGCATCTGGCCCAATTTGAGGGCAGCACCACGCATTCTGCACAATGCAAGAGCCAAACGCTCCGCATTTTTGTCAGACAAAAATGGGGATAGCGCCGATTGCTTGTCCTGCGAATTTTGAGCGCCAAACGCGAGCCTTTTCGCAGATTCCTGAATCGTTCCCCATGCAAGCCCAGCTCCTAGACCAGCAAACCTTTTACAAGTTATAGGATATATGAGTCAAGATAATAAAGCACAAACATTGTATTAATATTTGATGTAATTACTCACCCAAGTGCCCTAGAAAAAGGAGTAGAAGGCACCCTCCTTTCTCTCGGCTTCCTCTTCTCCACCTTAACGGCGGTCTTCATCGTCGCCGTAGCCGTATCCGCCGCTTCTCCGCCAACTGCATTGCCTTTATCTTGCGACTTTTGATCATCAGTTTCTCTAAACAAGCCATAATCTTTCTCTAGATCACCAACTTTAACCTGAGTTTCCTCAACAACGGCATTATCTTTTACACTTTCAACGACCGCCTGTGGTTGAGAAGCGTCGGGTTTCGCTCCATCAATGGAATTTGAGTGGTCAAAGTAGACGACCGACTCTTTGGGACGAGGAGGAGAGAACTGGCGGACTTTGCCCTTAGTGAGGCCCGACAAGTCGGTGGCGGAGAGGAGAGCTTTCTTGGCTGCGGAAGCAATTAGCGTTTCGAGGTCGGCGGCACGAGGGCGGTTGACAATCTCCTTAGCAATCAGAGAGAGGCCGTTCACAAGCCTCCCCAGGTCCTTAAACGAAGTCATAATAATATACTCGTGGCGCGCGTAAATTCAAGCATATTTGAACTGGATTCCGACAGATTGTTTGCTGTAGTATTAAAATTTTCGCCGGCTATCAAGAGGGAACTGGAATGTTGGAAGAGTGCGAGTTCCTCCTGAAATCTGGAGAAGGAAGAAGCATAGACATTAAACTGCGGAGACTACGTGGATCTTGCACTGTCCATCAGTTTTAGGGGTAAGCCCTGTTTAAGTTAGATCCTGACCCAATTGTTTTATAACTATTCTGTAATAAGCCCTATTTAAGTTGGATCCTGACCCAATTGTTTTTATAACTATTCTGTAACAAGCCCTGCTTAGTTTCTAAGAATAATAACAAATAACAATGCTTAATTTTTTTTACATATCTTAATTTAATAATTATTTTAAAAAAAATTTAATTTAGTGATTAACTCTTTTAAAATTCTTATAAATCAAGTTTTAAAATAAAGAAGTTGAAAGTGTGGCTCTATGTTAGGTTTCCCAAACCTCTTCAAGTTACATACTCAAAGAACAACCTATAAACTGAAGCATTAAGGAATTGTGAAGGAAAGGGAAATGGGAAAGATGGGAAAACAAGGGAAAATAGAAGTCATGTTAAATTAACGGAATGTGTATATGTTTATTATGATTTTGTCAAAAGATGTAGAAGGAAAACATCAAAAGGGAGAGAGAAACATAGATTTCATTTTTTTTTGAAATTTTAAAGAACTATATTACAAAAAAAAAGTCTACAATATACAAAAGCTAACAAGCCTTCAAAGGCAATCTAAGAGGAGGAAACAACTCCAACTAACGCAAAAACATAATCAAAGCAAACCACTATAACTAGAGAAACCAATGTTGCCTCAGTGCTGGGGATAAAGACTCCTGCTTACCATGCACGAAGATTGCCTCCCTAATCAAGTTAATTATGCTATCAGCCAGCACATATTTATCCCTTTCCACTTGCCTGTAAATTCTTAGGTTCCTCTCCCTCCATACATGGTAAATAGTCAGCTGAAACGAGAGCTTGATGAGTAAGCCATCCAACCTCCCATGCCTGGTTTTAAGGATAACCTCAGCCAGCACAGCAGTCCACTCATATGCAGAATTCACAGAACCAAGTAAATGTAACATACGACTCCACACCACTTTGGTAAACTGACATTCAAAAAACAAGTGATCCCTACTTTCGTTTACCAGTTTACACAACACACAAATTGGGTCAAAAGTCCCAAACCATCTATCCTTGGTTCGCAACCTATTTTTAATAGCAAGCCACAGAAAGAATGCTGCTTTCGGACACAAAACCTGATTCCAAACCAGGGCAGCCCACGGTACCGGAGCATCCGAAACTTGCCCTATACCACGGGCTGAACAAGTAGTGAAAACACCATTATGGGAAGCAGTCCATCGCATCTGATCTGGGTTGTTACTCAAATTGAGGTCATTCAAATAGTTGAGAAGAAGATGTCCAAATCTACACCTAAATAAGCGAACACCCTCTCGGACGACTCGAGCAAGGGATGCTGCCTGAGGAATTCGGTTTCGAGCCACTGTTAAATCAGGCTGAAGCCAGAGAGGACTCCTCTCATGCCAATTATCAAACTAGAAAAACGTTGCATCGCCACTCCCAATTCAGTTGTTGATGTAAGATAAATCAAATCCCTCAAATGGAGAAGGCTTTTAAAAATCCATGAATCATCAGGCCGCGGAAGAAGACACCAAAAGCTTTGCCCCTTAAGACGGAAGACTTGCACCCATTTGACCCACAAAGCCTCTTTATCCACAAAAAGACGCCAAATGCGTTTCATAAGAAGACATCGTTGCATTTGAGTAATCGAGATGATACCCAACCCACCTTGCTGCTTCGGAATGACAATCTCACTCCACTTAACTTTCGCACCTTTGCTAGTTTCATAAGTTCCCGACCAAAGAAACGCTTTAAAAATGCGCTCCATTTCTTTGATCACTCTCTTCGGCATAACAACATGAGCCGCCCAGTGAATAAGCATGCTATTCAAGACAGAGACAATAAGGCTAGCTCTAGCCGCAAAGGAAAGGAATTAATTTTGCCATGCATTAATACGACTCTTTTGACAGTACCCCTTTCAAGCGCTCCGCTAAAAGGGAAGCAATAATTTTATACACAGTATTGCAACACGATATCGATCTATAATCTGTAATCCGATCAGGTCTATCCTTCTTGGGAATTAAGGATAAGTGTGGTTAATCTCCTGCAAGAGTTTCCCAAAAGAGAAAAACTCAAGCACTGCCTCCATAATCAGCTGCCTAGTAATGTCCCACGTCTGTTGGAAGAACCCCACTGAGAACCCATCCGGCCCGGGGGCCTTGGAGTTGTTAAGTCAAAATAAGGCTTCCTTGACATGTGTCGCTGTGAATGGGGCTGTGAGCAAGGCCATTCTGTCAGGATTGGGAGTGAAATCTAGTACATTCCGAACTCCAAATCCAGCCTGATTCAAAGCACCAGAGCTGCCCATAAACTGTATAAAAAATTCTCTAACATGCACAGACATCACAGTTGGACCGCGAATAGTGCTCCCATCAGAGTCTGTCAGCTCAGTGATAGTATTAATGTTGCGCCTAGCAAGAATAGCTGCATGGAAGTACTTAGAGTTGTGATCCCCATCTTTCAGCCAATTTTGCCGTGCTTTTTATCGTAGGATGGAGTAATTAAGCTTCAAAGCCTCCTGGTAC
>JANJEY010000009.1:42953404-42965921 GCA_024703695.1 Erythroxylum cataractarum
CCATAATAAATGTCATAAAAACCATCAATAACAACATTAAAACTATTAAAACTTACCAATCAAGCTCCAATCCACCGATCTCTCAAAAATATCGTAAACCCTAAAATCTTTCAAAATCAACGATCCACCAATCTCAAATCCTCTAACCTTCACCAATCACCATAAACATGTTAGACCAACATCATAAGGGAGAAGCCATAAAGGAAAATCAGAGGATCTCACCGTTGGAAGAAAATCGAAATCACCGTAGAGGGGAAAAGGAAGAACAAATGCCTTAGCCAAACTTTTTCCCCAAGTTTCAAACCTATCTATTTATAGACTTAAGTCTCCAAATCAGTCCAAATTTTAGTCTCTAAATTTCAATGGCTCAACATTTTAATTTCCTATCAGTATCACTCAAATTTTTCCATTGCCATTGGACAGTTCTTTCAGTAATATACAGTCAATCAGTCTGTCACTCCAAAATTTTCGGTCCGGGCATTTTCTCCCGAATTTCTCGAAAATTTCCTATAAACCACTATAAACTACCAATCACCCATAAACAATTTCTAAATCAGTCGTTTGAACCCAGTAACTCCTAATTCCTTAAATAAATCACGATTCAGTCAGTCCAGTCAGTTCAAGCTCACAATCAATACCGAAAAACTATGAATGCATGTACCTATGGATAAATGCATATGTAATAAACCTGTTCCTCTATAATTAGAGGCCAATAACATGCTAAATCAGTGAATGCAATGGAATCTATCAGTCTGACCCAATATTACCATAATGCCCTTGCTATCAGTAACGGGATGTTACACTTCAGGTTACATATTCTCATTTTTTGTGTACTACTTTGGATATCTCCTTCCTCTCATTTTTTCATTAATCAGTCTTTCCACAAACTTTAGCCGCATTTGAGTGATGTACTTGAATACATCTTGCAAGTCAACAAGGATGGTGATGATGAAGTGGCTCTTAAAGAATGTGAAATTTGGTGATCCTCTGGTTCTGTTACTTCTAATATATTGACATCTTGTTGCTTCAAATCTTCTTAGGGACCTGGAAATCCTAATAAGTTACCATCTACAAGATCCCTTTTCTGGTTGAAAGTTTTGTTTGTTATAAGTGTCACAGTTGAAGCAACACCATTTTTCAAACATATTTGAGTTTGAAAGACCCTTGTATACCATATTCTATGCCACCAAACATAAATAAATGACTTGTGTTTTGTATTCTTTAACCTTTTGGTAGATGCAGGATATCCTTACATGCAAGGTTATTTAGGATCATACAAAGGTGAGAGGTATCATCTTCCTGATTTTTGACGTGTTGATCTTCCAAAAGGGAAGAAAGAAATATTCAATCATGCGCATTCTTCATTAAGATGCACAATTGAAAGAACATTTGGTGTTTGAAAAAAAGGTGGAAAATTTTACGTCAAATGCACAATTTTTCTTTTCCAAAACAAGTTAAAATTGTAATTGCTTAAATGGCCATTCATAATTTTAGAAGGTTAAATGCTCAAAAGGATGAAGAGTTTTCTCCCTATGATGAAGAAGATGAATTAATTCCTATAAATGAAGAAATCAATGAAAATGAAGATATTGAAGAAAATCATCTAGACGAGCCACAAAATAACGAGATGAATGAAGCGAGGGAACATATTACAAATCTTCTTGTATTATAATAAAATGCATAATTCATTATGTATTTACTCAAATTCGATATTTTTTTGGGATTATAATATTATTTAGCTTTTTATATGTTTTAATAATTATTTTTGATATTAGTTTTATTTCTTAAACATCTCTTTAAATAATTTCCTACAAGATGGAAGTGAATTTGTCAAACAATTGTAACATAAATGTAAACCGATTCCATTCATGAAAGATCTAATAGTAGTTGAATTATTTCTAATAAATTGTAAATATAATATATATTATGCTTTGCATATTGTGTTATATACTTTAAATAATATTTATATGCATAAATAATTTTTATTATAGAATAAAGTATAATTAAAATTCATAAAAATGTTTTTTATTTTTATGTTTTCAAACAATCTACTGTGTAAAACTCTTTCAAAAAAACTATTTTTTAATTAATAAAAAAGCAGTCAACTAGCTTCTTAGAAAAGTTTTTTTCAGAAAAGCTCTATTAACAAAAGCTCTACTGATATAAGTCCATCCAAACAGGTACTAAAATAGATAGAAATTGAATTACAACCTCTCAATTTATTAAAACTCTTCCTAATATGCTACGGGATTTAAAGCAATTTTATGGGTAACTAGTAAACAATTAATATCTCTCTTCAATTACTAATAAATTTGATGTTTATAATTCTATCAGGGTACTAACTCTCGTTATGTGACAAAAAACAAATAATTCAATCTAATTTCTCCATTCAAATTGAATATAAAGCTATAAACATCACAAATTTTTTTGATTAAATCAAGAATGTAAAGTTTAACAAATAAATAAATACTAATTCTTAAAATGAATTCAAAAATTTGTATATGTAACTATATATGCCAATTGAATCATTATTAACATTCATTAAAAAAGAAATATAACAAAAAGTATAAAATTAAATTTGTATGTCTTCTCTTTTTTGCCTTGAGCAGGAATTTTGCAACTTGTGTTCTTCAAGATTTAGCTCTTTTTGATCTTAAATTTTTTTGTTTTTTAGTTGTGTTTTGGTAATTTTCTTTTCTTTTTCTATACTCTTAAGCCTTTTAGGTTCTTTCTAGGTTCCTCCATATTTTTTTTTTCAAAACTAGACTCGAATCATCAAAAAATATAAAAAACTTGCAACATGTAAGAGCTCCTTGCATGATTGTGGATCTTATACATGATCATGCATAGCTTGCTCTGGCTCTTTGTCATGATTGTGTGTGAAAAGCATAATCATGCCATAAAGCTCAGCAACTTGTTGCTACTTCATGTACGATTATGCTAGATATTGTTCTTCATATTTTTTTTTCATCTTTTCATTGATTTTACTATTTCAACTATTTATTAAACATATTAAAGACCTTTGAAACATACAATTAAGATCATATTCTTTCCCTAAAAAATTAATCAAAAAATACATAAATCACTAACAAGAACATAAATCTAAGTCCTAAATATATGATTATCATTTAATAAAAAAATAAAAAAAAACACACTATAATTTGCACCTATTATGTTTTAACTAAATAGCTTTGTCCTTTATGCTTGAATTAGGATAGTAAGATCGTAAGCACCCCAAAATTATTCCTAGGAATCTACTTATGTTAGACTAGTTTCTTACCTCAACTAATAAACTTAGCCATGCATTAGTAGGGGAGCAGTGACAAATGTTAGTGAAATTAAGGAATAGATGTAAAGGAATAAAAGGACTCCAATTATCATTTCAGAGCTAGGTATCTAACTCGTTACTAATTTTAATTTAAATAGAAGATTGTATAGCATCCACCATTTTAGGATCTATGCTAGAATATAAGAGGAATTATGTTTGATCTTGATCGTTTAGATGTTCTTACATCTCAAATAATAAATATGGACCCATTCTACCTACAGGGAATTCTTTCTTGAAAAATTCTTCGTAGTCTCTTAGCTAAGAGAGTCCTTTTAAGTAGCCAATAGAACAAATTCTAAGATCATCTTTTTTTTTAAATAAACATATACTATCCTAACTAACTTTAGCATAAGTTTTTCATGCTTATATCACTAACCCAAAGGAATTTTATATGGAGTTTTTCTATTTCCTTACATATCTTTTTTATAAGTAATAGGTTGGACGATTAGTATATGCGGAGGTTATTAAGCAAAAAGATAACTAATTACAATCCACCTACATATGAGAGGCTCTTACTAGTCTAATACCCTACTTTTCTTCTTATTAGATCAAATAGAGGTTTATAGTATTAAAACGATATTATCCTCAAGGTGATTTGGACTCTAAGGTATGTAAAAGGAGGGGACTTCAATGCTTTTAATAGATAAAAACCCTTATTTATATTTAGAAAATTCCATTGTGATCATTAAAAAACTCTTCAAATTATTAATACATAAGCTTAAGAGATTTGTAAATTCCTCTAATGAACTAATTTAATTAAAAAAATAGATTTAGAATAGCAAAAGGTCATTTGCAAATACCAAGTGAGTAATTTGTAAGTAGGAGATTGTAAATCCATTTTCCTTACTAAAATTAGAATATATAATCCTTGAAAGGATCTCAACATAGTATTGAAAAAAAGTGGATGAGGGATCCCCTTGTCTAATACCTTTTTCTCCTTTTAAATAAGTTGAAGTTTCACTGTTTACGATCACACTAAAGGAGGTTGTGGATATAAATTGATAAATCAAATCGATGAACACTTCTAGAAATCCAAATGCTCTTAATGAATTAATCATGATTTTCTTATTCAAATGTTAAAAGCCTTGTGAATAACAATTTTCAAGGTTAATTATTGGTGGATCCCTTTAATTGGTAGTTCTTGAAGAGATCTTAAACAATTAAAACGTTATCTCTTATATTCCTACTTAAATGAAAGCAACCTAGACATGATTTATTATATCTATTAAGAATAACTTAAGATTGTTTGTAAGGATTTATATAAATAATCTTATAGATGATAATATGATAAGATATAGGTCTGAAATCCCTTAAGGAAGAGATATTAGAAGACTTAAGCACTAGGTTTAAAAAGGATTTATTTATAGCATAAGCATCTTGGAGCTAGTGAAAATTTTATAGCAACTTCATTGACATACGCTTTAAGTCGATCCTATGATTTATGATTAAAACAAGTATTAAATACATTTAGAACTAGGGCTTTACAGAGATTAAAATTAAAGACTACCTTCTTAATGTCATCCCAATTGATAGGTTTAACTAAAAGCTAACTTTGATTCTTAATGATTAATTTTGGAACAAATTCACTAACAGATGAAAAAAAGTAGTTAGTAGCACCTAGAGTTCCTAGAATATTCAAAAGTATTTTTTACAAGATTTATTAGCATATTCTAATAAATGATAACCTTACCATCCGCACTTAGTATAGATGAATTTAATTCGAATTTGATTCTCCATCCTTAAGCCATAAAACTATGGTTTTGTTTTTTCATGATTAGGGAATTATGATCCTTTAGATCTTTAATGTATTAATACAAGGCTTCTTTCCCTAATAATTTTATAAAAGGTCCTTTGGGGAAACATAAAGGTCGTCTTACCTATTTAGAGGATTTCCTTGCCTTTGGAGATGGCCTTACTACATTGTTAATAAGACCTTGTAGAGCTTCTCTAATTCTACTTTAATAGATTTCGAGTTCTTAAAGCTTCTCTAATTCCACTTTAATCCCAAACTTTTATCTACATCAACTAAGAACCCTTTTTATTGAATAGAAAGTTGAAGAATTAAAAAAGATAAGTCTTCTAAAGGCCTTATTTAAACTTGAAATGTCAATTAGATAACGATCAAAACAAAGACTATTATGGAATATTGCTCTATTATTTTGGAACTTCATTGGCCACTCATAATTCACAAGGGCACTTCAAGTTTTTTTCCTGATGAACCAAGTCCCATATTGTCTATTACTCTAAGTATAGAATATCCAACATACTAAAGGTAAAGTGTCCTCTAATTTATATAACAAGATTTAAATTCCTTGCATGGTATGTTCCTAAATGTTCCTACATCACCGACCTTTAAATTCTAAAGATAGTATGCAGTAATTAAAGTCTCTTAGAAGGATCCAGGGGTCCTTCTTTGAGTTATTTAGTGAAAAAAGTTTCCCCCCATAGTAAAGATCTTTAATATGCAAAGTTAAAAGCATACATGAAGGAGATCCAATTTTTCTTAAATACCTAATAGCTCAATAAAAAAAATGAAAGGATTACACTATGGTAGAGTAACTTATAACTCTTACTACCTGGGGATCAAAAACCACCACAATTTTACCTAGGAAATTGTTATTGTGATTAGTATTTCGCTCCTATGTATTATTAAAATTCATAGTTTAACATAATTTTTAGGTTTCAATTTGGTTTCCCAAAGGCCAATTGTCATTGGATTAAAAGTGTTGATATAATCAGTAACTAACAATCGCGTCTTAAGATTGTTTACTCCTTATGTTCCATGCTATAATGGAAATCATTTAACAAAAGAGTGGGTTTTGTCCTTCGCTTTATGCCTAGATTTCCTCCTCCTAACAATTTTGAACCCCTCAGAAGGCTTATCTTAGGAGTAATGGTAGAGTGAAGGGACAATATTCTCCCTAAGATTAACTTTACCTTCCTCACCTGGAATCCTGTCTGCACTTTCATTATATTTCTTATGGTGGATCTCCTCTAGCTTATCAAGTTAGATCAATACTTCATCCTTTATCTCAGGCTATTTAATAATAAGTCCTAGAGCTAACTCTACCTTTTTAACTAATTGGGACTTTGGGATTTTTTAGCCTATTTTTCCATTTCTAAATAAATACTCATCTCAATAACTTAAGAATTAGGACATAGTGAAAATCTTTAATCCTATTTACTCATCATAATCACCTCTTCTAAAAATTTTCCATGTAGATAGCCATTCCTTTCCTTACTATAGTAGAGAAGGCCTCCAATTGTAAGAACCATATAGAATCCTTAACTATTATATCATCTTTATCGAATTTTAGTAGATGAATCACCTTAAGAAGATTTTTTTCATGTCCACATTGATACACAACAGTGTGTAGCCACCATTTCTACTAGATGGAATGACTTCATTTAGATGGAAAGATTTGAATTAAGTTAGAGTTAATATGGTGTTTAAGAAGATTAAAGGAGTTAGGAGGTAGATGAAAGAAGGGATAAAATGGGAAGTCAAAAGTAGAGGAGGGGTATTTTTGCAAGGACAAGACCAAAATGTGGTCTTGTTTAAGAAGAAGAAGAAAAAAACATGAATTGGGAGAGAGGAAGAGAAATGACAAATCAAAGAGAGAAAGAAGAGAGATTTCGGTGTTTGAGAAAAAAGAAGAGAGTTGAGCTAGGTTATCTTCATTTTCATTTCTTAGCTTTTGAGAGAGATTTTGAAGTGGTTCAAGAAGGGAAAAAGATTGAGGAAGAAAAGAGCTTCCATTTGAGCCAAAGATCTCTTCATTTGGTGAAGAACCAAGGTAAGATCACCTAAATCTTTTGGGAATTTTTGAAGGATTTTAATTCATAGAGTTTAGAAAATCCATGTGTTTAAGTATTCTAGCACCAATTTTAGTGATCGTGGTTTGTGAGATTTTCAATTGAAAACCCTATTGAGTGGGATTTTTTTGTTATTGTATAAAGGGGATAAAAAATGTAAGAGAAACAAGAAAAGAGGCATTTTAAGCAAGTATTTAAGTAAGGAAATCAAGGTGTGTTACATGTTTATAATAGATTTATGAGCCATTAACGTTTTTACAAATCAAGAAAGTAAAGTGATTTCAATTACTTCATAAATGTTGCTTTTAATGTTTTGAGTGATCTGAGAAATTGCTACACGTTCGTGCATGAATCTTGATTATAAAATGGAAAATGGTTTTGAAATATTTATGTTATGCCTTGAAATATGTCATGGAATTCTATATAAATGAAAAGATGAGAAAGCAGGAAAGTATGAGCATATGATAAAATGATTTGAGCATGATTATGTGTTTTTGTTTGGGCGTGAGTGGAACCGTTCTGTTCATCATGTGCGCGTTGGCAAAAACCTTCTCCTAGCTTCCCACTTGTGGTATATGAGCTCTGAAATTGGACTCATTTTGTTCATAGGGTAAACTTTGTTTTCTCCATTTTGTTTCCATGGAACCCTCGAGCCATTTGTTCATACATTGCATCTTTGAAATTGTCAAGTTTGCTACATAATTTGAGTGTTTTGCTATGATGGATGGCTAAATGTATATGCTATGTTGATGTGATGATATTTTTTTTACTATAAGTTTGGGAGCTAAAATTGTGAATTTGACAGAGAATTTGAGAACAAAACATTTTATAAATTCACAATGACTTTTACAAAACCGATGAACATTTCAACGTTTTTTCTTTTTTTTTTCTTACAAACTTTTTACCTATGAGCTTTCAAGCTCACCACCTTTTATCCCATCTTCGGGTGATAGCTAAGAGACCAAGTGATCAAGAGCCTAAGGACATTTCTCCAAATTTGCTTATTTTATAGTTTGAGTTGATTTTGGGAAAGCAAGAAGTTTGTTTGTTCAATGACCTTTTGTAATTTGATATTTTTGACGATGATGTAATGTGGCTTGGAATTCCATTAAAGATTTGTAAAACTGTATTCTTTTGATGTTAATGAAATGGGAATGGTGCATGGATGATGTGAGTTGAAATTATATATACGTAGACAAGAAATCAACTTGAGTTGATGATTTTGGAACATAAATCGTTGATATATATATATATATATGTATATGTATGTATGCACAAATGAGACGTTACGGAAAGGAAGATAGGAATTATGACTGATTAGATGTAGTTGAAGGTGATGAGACAAATGAGTTGATATTTAAGAGATTAATAAAATAATTTTAGTAGCTGAATGGTTATGCTCAGGACATTTCAAGTTTGCACAGTGTAAAATTTCAAGTCTTCCATAAGGGAAAAATTCATGTTTTGACTTTGGGGCAAACAATATGGATTAATCTAGGTTGAATTTGATGAAGATGTCTGCATAGAAGTTGTAGCTTGTCTTTCTAGCTTTCCAACTCTATAAAGTATGATATTTTTAGATATCGGAATCAAAAGTTATGCTCCTTATAAGTGGAGATGCTCAAGAGTATAGGACATATCGTCGGGTGAGGACGCTTCGTCTGGTGAGGACGTATCATCTGACAAGGACATTTCGTATGGTGAGGACGTATCATCTAGTGAGGGTGTTCATCTAGTGAGGACGTATCAACTAGTGGTGGCCTATCATCTGGTGACGTCATATCGTCTGTTGGTGACGTCATATCATCTAGTGCACTATTCATCTAATCCTATCATCTAGTCTCATTTTAGACCTTGTAAGTGATCGAATTTGTCTTCAAAGTTTTCATGAAAGTTTTAGATCTTGAAGTCCTTTTTTGAATCATCTAAAGAACACCTTAATCCGATATCTCTAGAGAAAGCTATGCCAATTGAAATATATCTTTTATGTATTATTCATAACCTTCTTCTGATCACTGTTCATCTTGTATCTTCTAGTCCAATTATGATCCTTTAGATGACAAAATCTCACTTCAATGCCTGCATAAAAGATGTAGATATTTAAGTCCTCTTTCGAACCCTTTAAGAATGACCTTGATTTGATTTCCCTAGAGCAAGTTATGCTATTGTCTCAAACCAGGTTCATTATGATTAAGAACAGAACCTTGTTTGATTTCCTTCAGCCATAATTTTGTTATCTAACCTCCAATTAAGATGAATCTTATGTCTAAATAAACTAGAGACATAGAGTTACAAATGCTCTGAAGGAATAGAATTTTAACCCAATCCCTAAGGCTTATAATTTTTGGATGGAAATTGTTATCTGACCAATATTTGTCATATGACCTCTAAACGAAATGACCCTTGAGATAATAGATTCCTCACATATTGTGCTATCTCTCCACAAAAAGATTGGCAGCCTTCCAAATTGATTGGAAAAAGGTTTTGATTGAAGGAAAGTGAAGAAATTTGTTGAAATAGTATGAACTAGTGTTATTTTATTGAACATGCTTCGGCATTTTGAATATATTTGGATATGTAGGGTTCTAACAGAGATGATTTTCAATGTGGAGTAAACTAGAGACGTAGGTCTACAAATTATATGAAGAGGTAGAATTCTGATTCATCCTTTAAGATATTCAATATCTAGATGGAAATTGAGCATAGAATATTTACTTGAGTATAAGAATGATTCAAAAAATAGGGCCCGACGTTTACGGTATCAGAGAATGACGATGAATCGAGGGAAATAAGCATACATGGTAACAAGCACAAGCATATGTTTTATGACTTTGAATGTTGGGCTTCGGAAGTGGGGTCCAACAGTTGTGGTATCAAAACCTAAAATTAAGATCTTACATGGACATTTTTCTAAATATGTGTCAACTACAATTGGTGACAAAAATGATACTCTTTCATGATATGAAAAAATGAAAGTTTGTGGATGTTATGTAGTTCGATATGATTGACATAGATTCAGTATTTATGATTATGTTAGTGAATATGGTGACCAAATTTTATAGTGGATATGTATTTAAATTGATATAGATGTGAATATATTATCCTGTATTGTTTGAGGAAAATAGGTAGACAGGTAGAAATTATGAGATTAAAGTGTACAAGTAGAATGTAAGGAAAACATAAATTGTTATGATCTTAAAAAGATGAAATTGGAATGTAAGTGTTTGTTTGACTAATATGATAAGCATTATGATCCTCCATAAGAATGTGTTAGTGGAATTGAGATCAGAATATTACGATGATAATACATCTATAATTTTTAAACCAATGGCGAATATACATATGTAAGATGTAATGTGAAGGATAATTGGAAGGTGAGATGAATGATAGCGATATATGTGCAAGTTCAAAAGGTTAAGTTGAATTGTTATTGTGAGTACCTATCTGATAATGAGATGATAGAGGAAGCAATCTATGACTTAGAAGATATTTGTTAGTTAGAGTTCCCATAGTTTAAAGTCTAAGAGGAACTAGAGTAACGTACGAATGTGCATATAATGATCAATCAGGGATAGATTGAGATTGTTGTGATTTTGCAATGAGTAATGAATTCAAAGATGAAGAGAATAATATCGTCTAGGATCAAGGGAGATCAAAGTATCAATCGTGTAAGATATAAATTGGTGAATTGATGGAGATACATATGTGGACAAAATGGGATGACTTGGTGATACACATCCAAGCATATGCAACAATAATTATGTTCATTACTCCATTGAGTTTTGGAGATTAGAACATTTTGACCTTATAAGAACGATAAAAATTGATCCTCTTGAGGTATTAAGGATAACTTATAATGTGATGATGATAACAGATGATTGATAAAGAGTGCATGAACAATATAGGTGATAGCAGAAATTCAAAGAAGAATTTCATTGAATTAGATTAAGCAGATCAAATACTTATGTTAAGAATGATCAATGGAAAAACAAATTGGAAATGAATGCATAATGATTCAAAAGTAAATATTGGAGTCATATCTCTAGTGAAAACTCAAGCCTAGGAGATAGAGTATACTACTACGAATGTATGTATTTTGTTTGATGTAAAGTATCCAACTACATGAGTGGATTTTTGGTAACACTATTACTAATGCGAGGAGAATTTAGATCTACATTATATTCTATGCGAATATGCACAGGAGATATACATTAGGTTTTGATGAATATGTTACCCACCTAGGAAGTTAAGTTTGTAAACAAATTGAAATGTGTGGAGAAATTAGTATGAATAAGCAAACATTAAAAAAATTCAATGTGAAATTTAGAGGAAATCGAATGAATTGAGAAAATCATTTGAGAAAAGAAGTCAACTAGGAAATTAAAAATAACGTGAGACAATGCTACCTCATTGAGGAATTAGCTATTTAAGGAATTATAAGAACTAATCATGGGCATATGGAGTGTGATAATAATTGTTTAAGTTAACAATTTCCCCGACAGTAGTATTGAAGATAAAGCAATCCAAGCAAAATTTGATGATATATTAAATGTATTCGAAAAGTTGAGAATAATAGTTTGAATACGTGAAAAAAAACATGTATATCGTATGAGTAATGAAAGTAAAGAGAATTTTGAGGAATTATACTGATATTAATTACATTATATGGATTTGGAGATTTTACAATAATGTTGTATAAGAGATTTGGATAAAATTCAATGCAACATAATAAAGTGATTTCATATATGTGGAGACAACTAAAAGTCCTATAAGTTGATTATTCGATACATGATTTAGAGCTGCCATAATAGTGATTGCACTGAAAGTTTAGAGACAGTATATGTATAGGAACATCTTGGATATATATATATGTGTGTGTGTGTGTGTGTGTGTGTGTGTGTGTGTGTGTATAGATATATGTATATATATAGATATATGTATATATCATACATATATATATCTATATATATACATACATACATACATACATATATATATATATATATGTAAATGTACAAATCATTAAAGTTTGAGGTAATTATTGAATTGAGATAATTGAATATGAGATTGAGACAATGGGCATAAGTACCAAAAGGCTATGATTATACAAATGAGTAATTCCAAGTAAAGTTAATTTTATATCTGATACATTAAGAATAAATTCGATATTGAGGTTATCAAATCTAGTGCAAAAAGGAACATAGAATGTGAAGTTGAATTTTGGGCGAATCAAAGTACTATTTGCTATGGAATTGAAGATTAGTTTCACATGAAAGGATTAACCCAACCCAAATTGAGGAGTCAGAAATTGTGAATCTGATTGAGAGATTGAAAATAGATTTAAATTTTGGGTTCGAATAGGAAGAATGATGC
>JANJEY010000009.1:42971171-42989619 GCA_024703695.1 Erythroxylum cataractarum
CTGACTACACAATAAGAACTCGAGAAACATGTGCTTTATGAAATCAAAGAGAATTTTCTGCGATAAGTAATTATTTTCAAAGGTTTTGCTTGTTTTTCGTTATAAATTGTTACCCACGAGCTTTCAAGCTCACCCCCCTCCCCTCCCTCTTTATCCCATCTTCATGTGATAGTTAAGAGACCAAGTGATCAATAGGTTAAGGGCATTTCTCCAAATTTGCTTATTTTGTATTTTGAGTTGATTTTGGGAAAGCAACAAGTTTGTTTGTTCAATGACCTTGTAATTTGAGATTTTGAGACGATGATGTAATGTGGCTTGGAATGCTATTAAAAATTTGTAAAACTTTATTCTTTTGATGTTAATGAAATGTAAATGGTGTATGGATGATGTGAGTCAAAATTAGATATATGTGAAGAAGTTATCATCTTGAGTTGATGATTTTGAAGCATAAATCGTTGATATATATATATATAATGTATGCATAAGTAAGATGTCATGGAAAGGAAGATAAATATTATGATTGATCAGATGTAGTTGAAGGTGATGATATAATTGAGTTAAGATTCGAGAGTTTAACGAAACCATTTTGGTAGCTGAATAGTTATGCACAGAACATTCTAAGTTTACACAATGCAAAATTTAAGTCGTCCATAAAGGAAAAATTCGTGTTCTGACTTTAGGGCAAAATTTGGATTGATCTAGGATGAATTTGACAAGTTGTCTCCATGGAAATTGTAGCTTGTCTTTCTAGCTTTCCAACACTAGTATGAAATTTTTAGATATCGGAGTCAAAATTTATGGTCCTTATAAGTGGAGATGCTCAGGAGTATAGGACATATCGTCTGATGAAGACGTATCGTCTAGTGATGACGTGTCGTCTAGTGATAACGTGTCGTCTGGTGAAGACGTATCATCTGGTGATGACACGTCATTTGGTGAGGACGTATCATCTGGTGATGACGTTTTGTCTGATGAGGACGTATCGTCTGGTGAGGACGTAACGTCTGGTAGGGACGTATCGTCTAGTGAGGAAGTTTCGTCTGATAAGGACGTATCGTCTAGTGAGGACATATCGTCTGGTAGGGACGCATCGTCTGGTGAGGATGCTTCGTTTGGTGAGGACGTATCGTCTGGTGACATCATATCATCTGGTGAAGATGTCATATCGTCTAGTGCACTCTTCATCTGATCCTATAGTTTGGTCCAATTCTGACCCTTTAGATGACAAAATGTCACTTCAAAGTCTTCACGAAAGATGTAGATATTGAAGTTCTTTTTCAAACCCTTTAAGAATGAACTTGATTTGATATCCTTAGAGCAAGTTATGCCTTTTTCGCGAAATAGTTTCAATATGATTGAGGACAGAATCTTGTTTGATTTCTTTCGGCCATAACTTTGTTATCCGACCTCCAAATGAGATTAATCTTGTGTATAAATAAACTAGAGACATAGAGCTACAAATGATCTGAAGGAATAGAATTTTAACCCAGTCCCTAAAACTTACAATTTCTGGATGGAAATTGTTATCTGACCAATCTTTGTTATCTAACCTCTAAACGAAGTGACCCTTGAGACAATAGATTACTCACACATTGTGCTATCTCTCCACACAAAAATTGGTAGCATTCCGAATTGATTGGAAAAAGGTTTTGATTGAAGGAAAGTGAAGGAATCTGTTGGAATAGTATGAATTGGTATTATTTATTGAACATGATTCAGCATTTTGAATGTATCTGGATCTGTAAAGGTGGTCACCGTCTCTTATTAAGAGAATTGAATGCATTTGTGGTATGCTGAAGTAAATAAGATAAAAGAAGATTAAAATCTGAGATATGACTTATGATATAACATACAAAACTTACTTAAGGATCGATTTATTAATTGACATATCATGTGTTCTTAACAGATATATGGCAACTGTTGGAATCCAACCATGATTGAATCACGAGTGTAGCTGAAAAATAAAATTTTTATAGATTCCAATTGGATCTCAATAATTGCATAACTTGAATAAAAACACGGATTGTAAAGTAGGAAATCATACCTGATTCGTGTTTCTTGTTGAAATCTTAAACAAACTTTACATTATGTCAACCACGAGTTATTCAATCATCTAGCCTCTAACGGTATCCACAAAACAACTTCTCAATCAATTTGGAGAGGAAGAACAAAAGTGCTAGCTCTTTAACTTTCTTCTTGTTAATAGAAAAAATCATTGGGATTTTTTATTTTTATTAAAATTAAATTATTTAATTAAAATTAAAAATCACTTTATAATTATAATTAATTTGGTTTTGATAAAATCAAATATCTCATATTTGATCTCTAAAATTTCTCAAACTTTGTAATTAAGTCCAATTTAATTAAAATTGATTTTTCCTTCACAAGTTGCTCTTTAATGTGTGACTCATTAGGTTCCTAATATATTGACAATGATTATAAATTATAATTATAATTCACAATTAGAATCAAATAAATTAAACTCTTTTTAATTTATTTTTAATTCTCCAATTAAACAATTTATAATCATAGATCAAGATTGACGTCTAGCAACATATCATAACCACCCAAATATCAAGTGACAAAGTTGTTTGACTTAACCTGTCCGTGCATAGTTGTTATGTTTAATTTAATTCTTTCAGCGTCCAATATTTCAATTAGACATAGTATAAATATAATGTCTACTTTTTTAGTTCAATCATGTTCATTCTTGCTAATTAATAATTGAAATTTGAAAACATCTTTTCAAATATCAATTCACTCTAGCTAGAAAATTTCATAGATCACTACTAATCAGAACAACAAAATATTTTCTTTAATTACTTTAGACTGGCGAACCTTTTATTGACGTACTCAACTATCTTTATATAGTTCATATACTATCGACTGAATTATTATAGGGCGTTTTATAAATAGCATTAAAACACATTAATTCTCATACGAGATACTGTAGTAATCTGAAGTCTAATGATCAATTATATAACCATCATTATGAGAAAATCCACAGACATATAAGTAATATTCAAATTGGGATTCTCATAGTCGGGTTAGTTTAGCGACTTATTCTTTAATAATCACCCACACATTATTTTAAGTATTTTCAGACTTTAATTTATGAAATCAGTTACTTTCTTCGTAAAAAAGAAACATAAAGTGTGCTAGCTTTACCGTTTCAACAATATTTTGTCTTAATGAAACTACAACTAGAAACATTTAGGAATAATACATAAATGTAAATTGAATCTCACAATTATGATCTCATCATAATTTTGATACATAGTAATTATTCCTGGGATTTTATCTTTAGTATTAAAATATCAAATGTAATTAACTTAATATACAAAGATAAAAAATATCTTTTATTAATTAAATAATAATTTAATACATCAAATTGCATCCCAGTTACAAAGGTATAAAAATAAACAGCAGCGAGATCTTATCGTATGTTGGTTGCTTACATTATTGGATATGTACGAGAAGTTTAGATTTCTAATTAAATATTAAACTCATCTTGTCTCAGTGTAAGATGATAAATATTGGTAACACTTGATGAATTTAAGTTACAACGTTTCACTATCAATTGTTAAATAACAATTAGGAATTTCAATTTCAATGTAAAATATGTCTTCAAATTCAAAAGCGCTATGATGATTAACTGATAGTTTAGATCTTTGCACCCAAAAAAAAAGTATTCTTTTACAAATGTTTTTTAACCGGTGAAATTCAATCACATCCAAATAAGTGCTATGGATAAAAATGCATATGCATGTGATAAGATCATGTTTATCTATATTTAAGTTTCCTTCAAGATCTATTAAAAAGATGATCATATAATTAAGTTCTCTATGAAATAGAAGTCATTAAGCTAGTATGAAAGTTAAATTGATCCTCAAATAAAATTTATTCATTTACACAGCCTCTCTATTATATAAGGGTAAGATTATGTACTATCAAACTCTCTAAATCTTATAATTAGGTGTAATGATGATGATGAGATAAGTAGAATAGTTTAATATTATATTGATAGGGGGCGGATTCCTCGTAAAAAAATCAAAAAAGATTTCAATTAACAATATTTAATTTTGTAAAAAAATTTGGTTCTGTCTTTTTAATTTCAATTAAGAATTACTTAAATATTAAAAACAATCAGGTCAAAACTTAAGTTTTGATAAAAGTTTTAATAATTAAAATGTAAGTTCCACTTTATTCTTCATTGATAGTAGAATTTTAATACAATTAAACAGGACGAAGGAAGGAAGAAAGGAACAAAGAACGCCAATTATATATGTTCTTGCCTTGACCTGCCGTGTTTAGAATACACATGTATACCAAGTCTTAGGATTAGGAAGAAACAAAGAACGCCAATTATGTTGTTGACTTCATCTGCCGTGTTTAGAATACACATGTATACCAATCTTAAATTATAGTTACCTGTTTTACTGTAGACTAGAATTGTAGGGTCCATTCCATGAGTTAATCTTACTTCTTCTTTGTCTTCTGTACTGTTAGATGTTAACCTCAGCTCATAAATGTGTTTATGCAATGGCTTAATCCTGAAGAACACGGCATTACGACCTCGACAGGGACGCCCGCGTAAAAGGATCGCCACCGCGGCTAAGGTGAAACAGTCAATTTTCCTAAAATGCCGCAATCTACGGTGAACGGAATTCAATAATTAGGAGACTCCAGAACTAAATGATTGTTGCAGAAGAATCCCATTAATGATTGGAATGTAAAGGGCGAGGTGAGGGGTACAAAAAGGTATGTACATACGGCATAAGATTCTCTGTCCCAGTACAAAAAGCTTAAAGCAAGAGGAGTAGATGCATGATGTATTCTTCTTCATTTTTTGAGTCCAGATCTTCTGTTTAGTATTATGGTATTTTATTGTATCTAATAAATTTTAGCTGTTTATTTATGTAGGTGCTATATAGGTCCCGTATGGATCTCACGTGGATCATACAAAATAAATAATTAAAATTTTATAAGACAGAATAAAACAGTGTAATATTAGACAGAAGATCTTGATTTGCTCTTTTGTTGCTTCACAGTACACTACTCCATCGGATAGTTTTTGAGTCGATTGGTCAAACCATTTTGGTTCGAATTGATGTCCCTCTGTCCTTACAGGCGCTAATTTTCTCCTCCTTTCTAAATCGGATGGCTTATGGTCAAGAGGGTTGAATTGTAGCGTGTACTTGGATTCATTTTTTCTCTTAAAACAAACAGCTTTACTCCTTAATTATTGCGTCTCTTATTGGTAGTAGTGCACTGCCATGAATTCAGCTCAATCAGACCTAACATTAATCAACGTTTATGGAAATCTATGCTTCGGTAATGCATCTTAAATGCTTAATGAAAACTCCACACGTTTGGTGTGACAATTTATGGATAGAATGGTCCAACACTCCTCACCATATAATAAATTAATAATTTGCTAATCACAAAATTTATCATTACCAATCCTTATAACTTTGTTAGGGCCTAATGTTATGAACGAGAATAAAATATAAGCTATTAAAGTAATAGTAAGAATTATTTAATTGCATTCAACCTATCTAGAAATGCTAAATGAAACCAATGGAAGGCCAACTCTCTCCATCTTGGTTTTTTGTTGATGTGTTATTGTGGTCAATAGAAACTAAATTAAAAATGGACAGGGACATGAAGAGGATGCCTTAAGAGACCGGTGATTGCAAAATAAAATATGAAAATATATATATAACATTATTGGCTTAGACTTCGGTTAGAGATGCGCGAGTTCAAATTTTTTGTTTAATTTTATAATGTCTTATTTTGTTTTATAAATTTCAGCTATTTATTTATGTGAGACTCGTATAAATCTCATATAAATAAATACGAGATTCGTATAAATAAATGTCTGATATTTATAAAACAAAATAAAACATTGTAATATTGAACAGATCATGTATTAAGATGCGCACTCACGACAACCATATACTTATTTAATATCATAGGACAGTGGTACTCAATCGGCGTTGAAAAGAGAGTATAAGGCAATGGCCTGCCCTTGGGAATCATCATTTAGTGGATTTGGTTAAAGTCAAACATTAAGGAATAGGTGGGTTTTGGATGCTGTTCTTGCAAATGTTCGTTGGACTTGGGTGCCCATATCGGTACAAGACAGATTATATTCTTATTTAATTAGTTTGCATGTTTTTATAATAATGAGCTTGTTTTGTTGGGTGATGTACATTGAATTTAATTTTTGAATATTATATAATTAAATATATATATTATGATGTCTATGTTCTATGGTATAACTCGTAAATATTTAAACACAAGATCATAGTTTAAAGTCATAATATTAATAAATAATATTTATCAAATTTTTTAAGTCAATATAAATTATTATTTAATTTGATTTTATCGTTTATTAGTTAAATTATTTCTAATGCTTATAGTTGAGAAAAAAAAGACTTTCAATATAATAAGTAATTAATTTAATCAGATATTTTTTAAAATAAAACCAAACGCATCAAGACCACCAAATCCGTTATTTATAATTATTTTTATATAGTGAAATTTAAAGTAATTATCCTTCTAAATTATTTTATATTAAATATTAATTTTTACAAGTTTAAAATATTTTATTTTTAAAATTGAGATGATTTTTTTTTTAATTTCCTACCCTCCCAGTCCAGACCATTTGAAAACCCCGAGAAGGAGACCCTCTCCTTGTCCTCTCGATGAATCATGAACTCAACTTTGATCGTTCATCGTTACACCAAATCCCGAGTTCTCACGAATTTAATTATTAGCATAATAAGCACTTACTAAATCAAAAACCCACATTTCTTCTATTACAATCTCCTCCTTTTTCACTGTTTTTCCCTCTTAATCTTCATAGCTTCTCTATGTATAAGCTCCTACCTGTCGTAAAACATCCCTCTGCTCTGGGTCTTCTTCTTCTCCTCTCATTTTGGGTCTCTTTAATTCTTCTATTCATAAAGTGTCATAAAGGATTTGGAACACTTGTCCATGTCGGAGTGATTGAATCATGCGGGGTGGTATTGTTTTTTGTTTGTTTTTCTGAATTTGGAGACTCTGTCAGATTCCACAAAAGACTAAATGGGTTCTATGTCTTTGTTTGTATCTGATGTGTTCCATTTATTGCTCCTTTGAGACCGTACCATAGATCTGTTTGCGACTGTGCTCGATCCACTGCTTTATTCACGCTTAGACACTCTCTATGGAGGTCAGATCATGACATTTCACACTCTATAGCCATTGCCTTTCGCCCTTCATATTCTGTTTTTAATTTATTAATGGTTATGTCCAATTTATAATTGATGTTCAAAGTCAGTTCCTTTTCACTAATTTATTAGCCGGGGTTTCGGGGTTTTAGTTGTAAGCGGGTTAGTTCGGTTTATAACATCAGGGTTTTGGGTTTTAATGCTTGGAAGTAATATAGTTTGATGATGTATTATCAACTGAAAAGTTATGAGGTGGTTGAGGGGCTTAATGGGTTCCTGAGACTTCGTTTGAAATTTTCCATTTTGTATCAGTCTATGGTGCAAAGTGAGATAAGTTCTCCGTATCAGATATCTCCTTAAAAGTCTTTCTTTTGAGGTCCATATTTCCCAATGGGTAACAACACCTCTCGTGTTGTTGGTTGTTTTATCCCCTCCAATGGCAAACACGGTGTTGATTTGGAGTTTTTGGAGCCATTGGATGAGGGTTTGGGCCATTCATTTTGTTACATAAGGCCATCGATTTTTGATTCTCCTGCTATTACCCCGTCAAACTCTGAGAGGTTTACGGTTGATTCCAGCATCCTGGATTCAGAAACATTCAGTGGTTCATTTATACAGGATACAATAGATGATCCATCAGGTCTATATAAATCAGGTAAATACGTCCCTGAAACTACTTTTAAAACCATATCAGGGGCATCGGTCAGTGCTAATGTAAAAACTGCTAGGACTTGTAGCCAGAGTGCCTTATTTGCCAGTGATATGCAAGAGCCTGCTGCATCATTTGAGAGCACTGCTTCATTTGCTGCAATCCCTTTGCAGCCGTTACCTCGTGGCTCTGGACCTTTAAATGGCTTCATGTCTGGGCCACTCGAGAGAGTTTACGCTTCAGGTCCTTTAGACAAGGGCAGTGGTTTTATGTCTGGACCAATGGAAAAAGGGGTAATGTCAGGTCCCCTTGATTCTGCTGATATATCCAATTTCTCTGCTCCACTTGCACGAGGTCGTAGGAGGCCCCGCTTCCATTTTCTAGTGAGGAGTGTTAGTGGACCAGTGAAGAGCACTCTCTCCCAAACATTCTCAAGACATTCAATGGGATTGGGGTGGATGCATAAGATTTTGTTGCGTCCAGTTACTCAATTGGCATGGCAAGTTAAAGAGCCAAAGTTCCATCAAGAAGTCATGAGAAATTGTTCTGAAGGACGATCATCAGAAGGAGAGTATATGAACAGTCGCAACTTGCAGTGGGCTCATGGGAAGGCTGGAGAAGATAGGATTCAGGTTGTAATTTCTGAAGAGCATGGATGGTTATTTGCTGGAATATATGATGGCTTTAGTGGGCCTGATGCAACTGACTTTCTGATGAGCAATCTCTACAGAGCCATAGACAAGGAGCTTGAAGGACTTTTATGGGATTATGAAGATAATGCTTCAAGTGGTTCCGCAAATGTTGAAGTTCAGAAGAGTGAGATTTATGCAGATGATTCAGGGTGCAGCAGGGGAAATCAGCCAAGTTTGAGTGCTGATGATTCTTGTAATGTTGGAGAGTCAAATAATCCTGGTCTTGTCGGGGAGCAATTCCATAATTGTGAGATAATGGAGGAAGCTGACAATAATGGGAGCAGACAACAGCAATCATTTAATTGTAAAAAGGCTACCATTTCTGGTTCTCCTCCTTTTTCTGTTCCAACTTCCAGCTTGACTGGCCAAGTTAGGAGAAGTATGCGGCTATATGAGTTGCTACAAATGGAATCTTGTGGTGGACTAGGTACTACATCAATCTCAGTGGTTGACAAGCAAAGCAGGAATTTGCATTACCAACAAAGTTTAGACGTTTTTGGTTATAGACAAAATTTCCAAGAAGGACAAGTAAGGGTTTCCTCATTGAATGATCATAAAGGAGATGGGTCCAGTTGTCGGGGTGAAGATCCTACTACATCTGGAGAAGATAGTGCCAGTGGGGTTGAATCAAACAATCAAGGCAGTTTAGCTAAAGTTTCTGTTTTACAAAGACAGAGTTTAGGAAAGTCTAATATTGGTTCTAAGCTTAGGCAAATGTGTCGGAAGCAGAAGTCTTTACGAAAGAAGCTCTTTCCTTGGAGTTATGATTGGCATAGAAAGGCAAGTCACACTGATGAAAGAGTAGTAGAATCCTCAGGACCAATCAGAAGACGAAAGTCAGTATGTGTTGACCATGATGCTGTTTTAAGAGCTATGACCTGTGCGCTTGAACATACTGAAGAGGCTTACATGGAAATGGTGGAAAAGGACCTTAAACACCCAGAGCTTGCTCTGATGGGATCCTGTCTGCTGGTAGTGTTGATGAAGGATCAAGATGTATATATCATGAACATTGGGGATAGCCGTGCAATCTTAGCACAGGAAAGACCTAATGATCGTCAATCTAATCCAAGTTATTTGAAGGATGACATTAGGCCTCGGAACAGATTAAGAGAGTCGTTAGTAGGCATGGAGCTGGGCAGAATCTCAGAGGAGTCTCCAATCCATAGCTTGAGCAGTCAGGTTAATGTGCTCAACAAGAACAGGGAGATCTCGATTTGTAGATTGAAGATGAGGGCAGTTCAGCTTTCCACTGATCATAGCACAAGCATTGAAGAGGTACCTTCTTGAATATTGCGATTAGTTATTTTCATTTATAATTTATCTCTAGGACATGTTTATTTTATTGTCATCTATCATAGAGTTGTTTACATCTTATGATCTTAAACATGCACTAAGTTAAGTGGAGTCGACTTTACTTGGATGTTCCTAATACAGAATTGAGGGAGGAGTTGCTGAGTATTTAAATTGCATCTGCTTGTGATTAATGAATCGTAAGTTTTTGCAGGAAGTGTTGAGAATAAAGGCTGAACATCCTGATGACAGCCAAGCTATTTTAAATGATCGAGTGAAGGGCCAGTTGAAAGTTACCAGGGCATTTGGTGCTGGGTTTCTGAAGAAGGTAATTTGTCTGTGTGATTTCCTTAGCTGTCTCCTCTAATTTCTGTGATTAACCTGTCTTGAATATTTATTGATTTGCTAACTGAAGATGTCTGTATTACCTGATCTATTGTCTACTGTTGCTTCTTATTTTGATGCTGCAAAAAAAATGTTGAGTGCAAATTAAAAGATGCTATTTTAAGAATAGACCAGGATATGAAATATTGAAATTGCCTTACATTTAGGTATTCTCTGATTGACGCTTAAATTGCTTATGAAAAGCCTACTATTATTTCTGCATTTTGTTTGTAGAACTGTCTCTTAACCTCATTTGCTCCACATTTTAGATGGTTATTGTGTTCCCCTAGATCAAAGTTTCCCTTTCAAGCAATTACAGCGATTTATGGTGTGATAAAATTAGGAATACGGAAGAAATGGTTAAAGAGTAAAGGGGGTGAATAGGATTTATGATTAGTCTTTAAATTTTTTTGTGTTGCTGTATTTATGTACCATCATTCCCTGATAGCTGTTGGTGTTTTATAAACTTTCTCATGGTTTCATTGCCTGATTTCTGCTAGTGTATTTAAAATTTTGTGATTCAGAATTTAGTAATTGGTAGTATATGTTTCATTTTCCTTTGATGTGTATAGTGTCTTTCCCCTGATTTCCCTTCTTTGGTGCAGCCAAGTTGTAATGATGCTCTGCTACACTCCTTTCGGATACCTTATGTGGGAAGTAAACCTTATATTAGTTGCATTCCTTCTATTCTTCACCACCGGCTTTCATCAAGTGATCGATTCTTGGTTCTATCTTCTGATGGACTTTACCAGTACTTCAGCAATGAAGAAGTGGTTTCCCATGTTACATGGTTCATGGAGAAAGTCCCTGAAGGTGATCCTGCACAGTATCTTATTGCAGAACTTTTAGTCCGTGCTGCTAAGAAAAATGGTAAGCAGTAAAAAGTTATCGTTCATTCAATTTTGAGGATTAAATACTTTTGGCAAAAGGTTGAATAACGCAAGAAAAAGAGACTTTGATGGGATCCAAGTAGCAACAAATGCTTTCTTTATAAAGGTCTCAGAGTCTGTGGCTGCACAGATTATTGATTCTCATTTTATATTTAATTTATTGAGTTGCTGCCTGCTGTGCCAGCCTTTTTCCTGCTCGTGGTAATTAATAATACTTATAGGATTTGTCCCAATTATCACTTAATGTCTAGGTTCTAATACTGTGGTAGTCAGGAATCAATCCTTTTGGTTTCACCTATCTGCTATAATTCTCTGAATCTGATGGCTTCAGATTGGTTGTTGCAGGAATGGGTTTTCATGATCTGCTTGATATTCCACATGGAGATCGACGTAAATATCACGATGATGTTTCTGTTTTGGTGGTTTCCCTTGAGGGAAGGATTTGGAGATCATCTGGGTAGTTTTCGGTTTCACTTGTATATTGCCTTATTGATGTTAAATGTTAGATCTGACATTCTTTTGGATATAATCATTTTGTCTATCTCCAAGCTTAGTTGACACAAAATCTAGGACGATCAATCCGTTCCAGTTTCCACATTCATTCCGTCATATAAAACTTTTTGTGTTTAAGCTGTCACCTACACCCGACACCTGACACCCGACTCGTGTGTTTTCTTAGCCTTCCACTGTAAGCAGTGTGTTGGAGTACGGCCAGAATTTTGCAGCAAAAACCTTGAAAATCTGTTCCTTCACCTGAAACAGGATTGTTTGATTCAAAAAGAGGAAGATGCGATTTCACTTCACTGCTTAACACAGTGTTGAAGGTGAAATGGCCATAGATTCCAACCCCTTTTACTATTTCATTTCATATGAAGATTAATGGATCTCAGACGAAGCTAGCACTCCATTTTCCCTGTGCATATTTTGTCTTCTTCCACACAAGATGCAGTATGCATTTTATATAGTCAGAACTGATTAGATTAATAGTTATGTTGTGCAGTATGCTTCAAGCATGCTTATCGTCATTCGTGTCTGTAGTGGTGTCAGAAAGACTTTTGGCATTGATTAACACCTTTATGCAGTGTTGGTCATCACTTTTCAGTTGATCAGCCCTGAAATCCTATGTTCTTACTATCCAAGGGCATCCATGTGCCATTCAAGCATGGCCATAAATTTTGCTGGGACTTACTGAAATTTGTGGTCATGCTTGAATGACACAGAGTTGGCCTTGAACAGAGGAGACAGAAGAATTGGCCCCACAAAGTGGACGTCTTCCTTTATTTCATGTAACGGCTCATATCTCAAAATTTTAAAGTTACCAAAGTTACACGTTCATTATTATACATAAACTTTGATTAACTATTAGGAACTGTACAATCTAAGAAGTGATAACTCTTTAATTTTTCAGTTTTATTATAATTTTTAAAAAAATTCTTAATTAAATATGTTTTTAAAAATTAAAGAATTCAATTCAAAATATTATCTGTATTAAGCATTAAAAATTAACGTTTGGAGAGATTTTGTGGTTTTTTGACCAATTGTAATTAATTATTTAATATTAAAAAATTATGTAATATTTCTTTATGTATTTAGTTAATTATATTAATACCAATAAAATGACAATAGTTTAAAATGAGTTGATGTAATTTTTTAATGGAGATTCGATGAAAGTTTGGAAAAGATTGGATATTTAAAATTCATTAATCCTAATTATTACATAAACAACAATGGTTTTGTTTATCTGGTGGTGGTGCTTCCATTAAAATATATCGCATCTTGTGTGTCATGTACAAATTTGGAGTGGATGCATCTGCATGTTTCATGCTCTTGCTTATTGCAGGAAATCTGGGATTTTTGACTGTATTAATCAAAGTAGGTGTTGCTTTGACATTGGCTATTATGAGCATCCACAACACAAAAAACTAAAATCTCCCATTGAAGTTCACTTTTTATAAAGCAATGTACCTTGTTACGTTAAAGTAAGTTCGCATGAGTGTCAAGAAACAGCAGATAACAGGCAGGCAGGCCCATTCCATTCAACCACTCCTGCGACGTTGCTGTTTAACCTACAACTCCTTGCTATTAATTTACTCCTCCTTTTACAGTGCACGAAAAGTTAACCAAAACAGATATATCAAGAGAATCTTAATTATGGCAAGATATTTTTAAGTCATTTACATCTAGACTAACTCTCGCTTGAATTAAATAGGTCCTTTGTTAAAGATAAAATTTTGATCTCAAATTTTAAACGGTTACATACATAAAAGTGATTCGAACTAACAACTTCACTTAAGTCAAGAGACCTTCTTACCAACTTACTTACGTCCTTGATTTCTTTTTTTTTTTTTCATAATTTCTTTACTTCTTTGAAACTATATGAATTTCGTTGAAAGAATAGCTCAAGTGCGGTAGTAGCGATGTCCCATCTCAAGGGTCCATGTCCTTCTCTCTGGTTTGGTTGATTGGTCTCTCGATGGACCTTTTGATTCTCCAGTTGACCTAAAAGTTCATGTTCCCACTTGCCACATGTCATCAAATTCCACCAAATGCTTTGCTTATTCGCGTCTTTTGCATTGGATTAATTACAGCCTATGCAGTACACCTCCAATTATGTGTATGCCGATCAATTTATTCTATACGGTGACTTTTTATGTCATTTTTGTTGTCAGTTTCCATGGAAAACCCGGGATTTCAATTATAAAAACAACAGCTCTTGCGTTTAATTTTCTTTGCATTCAAGTTATATGACTTTTTCATGCTTTGGTATCACGTCAGCTTCGATCTCAGGAGACCAATCTTCCTCGTTTATATCTTTAAACTTATTGATATAAACAGACAGCCACTCCCTCTACACCTACACCACAAATCAACGTGTTCCTTTGTATCTTTGGCATCATATTCAGTGTCTCTTCTAACCCTTTTGTGTTCTAAGCATGGCAGCTTTTCTTTCATATCTAGCCCTTTTCGCCGCCCTCTCCTCCGTCGCAATCTCGTACGACCCTGACTCGCTTCAAGATATCTGCGTAGCTAATCCTTCTTCAGGTAAATTAAAAAGAAAAAAAAGGTTCTTTCTTGTTTCTGTTCTCGTAGCCATAGTCTGCTCATTAGAGAGAAATCTCTTATACTTTCAGGTACTAAGGTAAATGGGTTTACATGTAAACCCGATGCGAATGTCACGGAAGCTGATTTCTTCTTCAACGGTATAGCAAAACCAGGAGTAATCAACAGCACTGTGGGTTCACTAGTGACAGCAGCGAATGTGGAGAAAATTCCAGGCCTGAATACGCAAGGTGTGTCGCTCTCTCGCATCGACTACGCACCACAGGGTCTTAACCCACCTCACACACACCCGCGAGCCACTGAAATGATCTTCGTTCTCGAAGGTGAGCTGGACGTCGGGTTCATCACCACTGGAAACAAGTTGATCTCCAAGCACGTCAAAATAGGTGAGATCTTTGTGTTTCCTAGAGGCCTCGTTCACTTCCAGAAGAACAACGAAGACAAACCAGCCTCCGTAATCTCAGCATTTAATAGTCAACTACCAGGAACTCAGTCCCTGGCCATGACACTCTTTGCTTCAACTCCAGCTGTTCCTGACAACGTCTTGACCAAGGCCTTCCAAATTGGAACCAAAGAGGTGGAGAAGATCAAATCCAGGTTCGCTCCTAAGAAGCCCTAAGATCGAGGAGCTGTTCTTCTTCTCTTGAAATTTTTAGGTATTTGTTTAATAAAAGAAAAACGGGGTGCTGGAATGCAATTGGAAACTTGTAGTTATCTTTTTGTCTTAATCGCAACAATTATATGTGGTCCTACAAAATATAATTACGATTGAGTACCGTGTGATTGAATAATTAAAACTAAAGACGAAGCAAAATAATTAATTTATCTACCACATAAACCTCTGTAGTAGGTAACATGTTAGTTATGTGACAGGATAGGAGTGGCTTTAACTTGTCATTTCTCCACGCTTGCTTGCTTTTACCTTAGCGACAAAACTATTAAGTATATTTTAATATTTCAAGGTATGGTTCGAGGTCTTATGTATTTATTAGATTTTTGAGTAACTCAAATGGAAATGATACGTAAAGGGGTGAAGGAAAGTCGGGATATGATTCACTGTCTCTTTTATTCTGTTCTAACTCTACCTCACTTTATTTTAACCATATAATTATATAAAAACTACATAAATATATGACTGAGATGAAGTAAAGCAGAGTTAGGACAGGATAAAGGATAAAGAGAATCTGAAGGAGAAAGCCCAGAGGATCTGGAGAACAAAACACATAATCACGTCCAGAGGAACTTTCTCAGGCAAATGTTGTTGTCTCTGTCAAAATTACAGAATATAATTGGGTACAAGGTGAAGCAAGAGACCAAAAAATCAGCAACCAGCTTTGGTTGCTTTAACGCAAATAGATACATTTCGTAGTGAACAAGGCTGTAGCTGGTAGATAGATAATCTAATTTAAGATGAATTAATTGGTAATTTCGGCTGACTAGCTGTACCTGCGCTAGAATGTTGCTGTAAGTAGAGCTGTCCTAGTAATTAATATCCATATCAATTAGGGATGCCAAATTAGTTGGTACTGCTTTAACTAAATTCAAAATTCAAAGGACAATCTAAGTTTAAACAAGAGCAACCTAAATTCTAATCTTATAATTTTTAAATCAAATTAATTATAAAAATTCAATTTGTTCATATTTAAAAATTCAAACTTTTCAAATTTAATTTTGAATTTTGAATTTTGAATTTTAGGTAACATTATAGACTTAGATTTGGACTTCAGAGTGTTGGTCCATGGCCAACCTAATATGACTGGACGACAAGAGCTCGAAATCAACTGAGTACAAAAATGAGTTGAAACGCTGCGTTTCAACTCTGGATTGAAGCAAGGCTCATTTGACCATGAAACTATCATGGTCCAAGGTCTCGTCATGCATGTATCTCTATGCATACCTCACGAAACTGGCAACAATTTTTGCTTCCATTCTCTTCTCCTGTGCATTCGGTCTTCAATTTCCTGTTTAATTTGAAGTCTGGTTTGTCCAAATTGCTTAGAAATATGTAACCCCACAGTTCATGAAGTTCCCTTCATTGTTTCAGCTTATGAGCTCTCTGTTCCACCACTGCCAATGCCATCCTTTTACTTGTCCGTCGTTGATTCTATTTCCCTATCTTATCAACTAGTTGTTACGTGCAGATCATCCTGTGCTGCATAAGTAGAAAATTTCAGCACAGGATGATAGTGCTTCGTCCAAACCTGCTGATAACAACACTGATGCAATAGTATATAGACGAAATGCAGCACGAGTTCATGCTGGGGTTTACACATAGAAGAACGCCACCATTTGAACTGGATTCACCAAATGAGTCGCAGTAAAACTATTCAAATTAGACTTAAACAGCTTAGAAAAAGCTCCCAACTAGCTCATATGTACTTCTTGAGGAGCTGAAATATCAGCTCAGGCTCAAGATTCAAGTTCTAGTACAACCAAGGTGAGATAGTTCAACCGGTCATTTTCTTTACTTTCCTCCAACTCTTAGTTTGGCCCGGGAGAGTTGGTGAATGGGGATGATTATTACCCTAGTTATACATATGTATCTCTGTCTCCAACGATTTACTAATCTAGATCTCAAGTTTCTTAGATGAGCTCAGGCATGAATTATCCAGTGAGCTATGCCCCTGAGCTTAGTGAAGGCTCTTTCAGTTACCACCCTACTTCAAGAACACAAATACTTCTTTACGCAACACAATGCATTTGTATTACATCATACATTTTATAAGCATATTCCTGTATATGATCCTGTCACCTGAGAAAATTGGATTGATACAGCCACTTCAATGGCTACCTTCAGAGTCAACATTAGGGTTCTGAAGTAAAAATCTGGCATTACTCAGAACAGCACTGGCCTCCTCATTTGAAGCATCAAGCAATCGAAGTTCTTTGATCTCCTCCTGCCATTTCTCCATTTGTTCCTTATGCAACCTGTCAACATACCCATAAAAACTCGAAAATTAAAAAATAAAAAATAAAATCAATCATTGTTCTTAAATGATACAGAGCTCTCACAAACTTACAGAATCAACCTATCTTCGAATTCATTACTAAGCTCCTTAAACATGGCTTTTGTTGATTCCAACAGCTCAGATACCTTGCACAAAATGAATGACCAAGCATGAAAAATACCAAAACCATTAGCAGTTATAGTTACCATATTTTATTTTTCTGTAATTTCAGATGTACCGTTTGGGTAAATTGTTCAATTTTCTCAAGAATCCGCGCAATATTCAACTCCATCTCCTCAGAACCCGCAATGTTTGTTTCATCTTCTTCCTTCTCTATACTTTCTGGCTCTGCTTCATCCCCTAATCCACGTTCCTTCTCTTCATTCTAGGAAATATAACATATAGTAAAATGCTTGTTGCAGCATGAAACAAGAAAAACATTCCCACACAACCTGAAAGGCATTGGGAACTGAAAATGCAAAAAGAATAGCAAAGTAATACTCCTAGTTTCATGCGCTTTGTCACGATCTCGATGGTTTCATTCCCCATCTATGCAGTTACAGTTAAAAACTACATGAAAATATCAGCCCTTATCAACTGGTGTAATCAGTAAACAAGTAAGTTATATCAAAAGTTCAAGCTAATGAACGATTAATTTGCAGTGATACCTACCTAAAGATATTTATGTTTACCTGAGATCACCGATCGAAACTCTGGGATTCTTAGTGGCGGCAAAGGGTGAGAATGTCGAGGAGAAGCATATTTCCAAACGCAAATTCAGAGTTTTGAATGCTATGGTTTTTAAATAAGAATGCCTTCCAAGTCTCTTAAGCTTTCCCGGGAGAGCGTGCCTTATACGACGCCGGGTTGGGCCAAATGATTATGTACTTGGCACTTGCAACCACCATCCATTTCAGTTCCTGGAAGCCCCATGATATGTGGAGGGATTGCTCCTACATGGGTCCATGTACTCCAGGGAATCAAATGGATGATGGGCAAGCGCGAAACGACTAAATTTTGGGAGGACATATAGGTACAAGATCTCGGTCCCTTAGGGCCTGTTTGGTTGGATGTTAATTAATGGAATGGAATAGAATGGAAGGAAAAGGAATGGAAGGGTTTATAATGGAATGAAATGTAATATAATAAAAAGTTGTTTGGCAAGGATGGAAGGGTTCATAATATAATGTAGTGAAACATTGTTTGGAAGATGGATGGAATGGAATGGAATGTATAACAAATGACTTTTATACCCTTTATATTAAAATGGTTGTTGCAATAGATTTATTATTTTATTATTAATTATATAAAAATA
>JANJEY010000009.1:42990245-43009292 GCA_024703695.1 Erythroxylum cataractarum
ATATAAAGGGTATAAAAGTCATTTATTATACATTACATTTCATTCCATCTATCTTCCAAACAACGTTTCACTACATTACATTATGAACCCTTTCATCCTTCCCAAACAACTTTTTACTATATTACATTTCATTCCATTATAAATCATTCCATTCCATTCCATTAATTAACATTCAACCAAACAGGGCCTTAGCCAATGTATCCTGTGTGAGCAATATGCGCAATCCCACGATCAAATCTTTTGTAAATGACAGGGGAGGATGGAATTGGACTCTATTCCAATTACTCCTATCTAATTCTATTTGCATGGCGATAGCAGGTACATTATCTCCAAGTAATTTTTTGGGACCTGATCGATTGATATGAGGAGCGTCTACAAATGATATTTTTTCAACCATCTCTGCTTACCGTATAATTGATAACCAGTTGCACAATAATAGTGACAGGGAATGGGCACAAATATGAAAATGGGACAGACTACTAAGGATCAAAGCGTTCATATGGTTTATAGCTAGGGGCCGACTCACTAATCAACAACGCCATCTCATAAACCTTACAATAGACCCCTACTGTCAGGTTTGTAGCAAAGCCGAAACAGTACTTCATGTCTTCCGGGATGGATGTAAAGCTCATGTCTTCTGATGGCGTTTCCCCACTGTTGCCATCATGGAAGAGTTTTTCAACTTAAACCACACCACATGGATATCTGATAATTTGCAACAAAATTTCCTGGTACATGGATTTAAATGGTCTATTATATTTGGTACGGTTTGTTGATTTTTATGGTATTGGCGAAATAAAACAATATTTGATGTACAATTTTCATGACCTACACACCCTCATCAGATTGTGCTCGATTACGTACGATCGATCGAACGGGTTAAGGAAGTAATAGGTAGAGCGTTATTCTCGTCAAGAACAAGAGTAGAGACTCTTGTGGGTTGGTGCCCTCCTCCAACTGATTGGGTTCGACTTAATACGAATGGTGCTTTTAAAGTGTCGTCCTCGTGGGCTTCTGTAGGCGGACTATTTAGAAACAATATGGGAGCATGGCTCGGAGGATTTGCACATAATATCGGTCACTGTACGGTCGTTGACGCAGAAATATGAGGAGTCTTTGCAAGGTTACAACTGACATGAAATCTCAGGTATCAAAGAGAGAAATTAGATGCAGACTCGTTGACTGTTATCAATATATTATCCTCCCCAGAGGCTCAATAAGTTCCATTTAATTCCCTGATATTCACCAATTAATCACTCGAGATTGGCTAGTGAAAGCAAGACATGTTTACCGCTAAACTAACAGGACTACAAATTAGCTAGCCAATTATATCAATTCTCTTGAACTTGGCATCTATCTGTTTCAAAACTCGCCTATGAATTGTTTTTCCATCTTACTAAAGGATATATCGAGAGTTTCATTTCCCAGACTAGTACTATAAGACCTGTACCCTCCTTTTCTGATGAAAAAAAATTTATGCTTTAAGTGCGTGGTATATTCGTATCTCTATCTTTAAACAATCCAAGTATCAGAGTGTTTACGCCATAGCCGCCTGCGCTGTTTTACAAGAATAACATTCCTTGGGAGGACTTTGTGTGCTTTCCTGAAGCAGCACGGGAAATCCAGAATCTTTACCCTCGTGAAGCCAAGAATATAAGTTCTTGTTCGCAATAAAATTTTAAATTCATTCCGCTGCGCTTAGATTTGATCTTGCGTATCTTTTTCAACACGCAGAACCAATTTGATCTATTTCTTTCTTTGCTGCATAATTTGGCTGCTGGTTGAACAAATGAAACATGAATAGGAGCGTCCCTTTCTACTGAAGACTCAATGTTAACCACTCTTCGTGTAGGCTTCGTTTGAACTACATGAAGACAAGTTCAGCATCATCAGTGCAACGAAACACAAGTGGCGACAAACCAAAAGGACTTTATCTCATAGTTTTAATTATTGACATTGACACGGTTACTGCATCTTTGGCACCAGACAAATATATATGCATCGCTTTCCTAATTCCCCGAGTGAAACAAACCTAGGCTGCAAAAGCTCGTCCTAGCTTATGGATTTTCTGAACAACCTAAGAGATACTTGCACTAACTTCAGCGTTTGATTCGACAACTACACATCTCAGACGTCGACACCTAGTACACAGGCTGTTCTTTTCTCCTGTTCCGGTCAGACAGCAGGTGCAAAAGGATGACCTTTCGTGTGGACTGATAATGAAGTGATTTTGATCCTCGAACTTTTGCCATGTCCATCTCTTTATCATGTATAGTGTGACGGTGAATAGAACAAGACAGATTAATATCTTATTAATTTCGTGATATCATAAAAGTTAATAATATACCAAAATTTACTTTATAACGGTAAGGCCTGATAAGTGATAACAGCTCATTTGGTATAACAAGAAGCATTAATGGGTGCATTCATTTTGGAGATAAATTGCCGATAAGAAATAGATTGAGTCGAGTAATTCACGAAACAAAAGGTCTATTAGTTGGTATTCACGAGGTAATTGACATCTTCATCACAAATTATCAAGTGGACTCTCACATGTGTCTTCTTTTCTTGCATGTTTTTAATTAGAGGATCGTAATTCAAGGATGCTCTTCAAAATCCAAAACATGTTGTCATCTTGGATTCATTTTTTAATAAGACCTTTAGCAATTAATTATAAATAATGACAATTTTTTTCTAAAATTTATTAGCAATTAAACATGTGAAAAGTGGCATTTATTTGATATTTTAAAAATCAAACTAAAGTTTAGGGTTTAAAAGATTTTATCGATATTAAATTGTTATAAAATTGGCTAAAAATTAAATAAAATTAAAGAGTTTAAAATATGATTAAAGAATTTATTCTTATCATCGAATAATTTAAAGTTTAATTAAAAATTATGAAATAAAAATTAATTGATTTATTTTAATTTATAAAACTTAATAAATCATGAAAATTAACATATTAATTAAATAAATTCATAACAAGAATCGTTAAAATAAGTTGAACCAAAAATTGAAAACTAAAGAATATTTCAAAAATTTTACCATTAAATTAGATCAGATTGAGACTTGGATGCATTTATTAATCTTACCAAAATGGAAAAGGACAATAAACTCTAGTTCATATTGGTTATAGACCATTGACAGCTTGTAACTCTTCATCCCTACCCCTTTCTACATGAACTAAAAGAGTGTCCATTAGTGCCTGTTCAAGCTTCTTGATTGAACAACCTTCCTTGTTTTTAGCCATGGTGGGCAGCAGAAGTTTGAACACCTGTCTGTTTCTCATCTTTCTGGTTGTTTTCCGACATAGGAATAGCCAAGCTTATGAGTCCCAAGCATCTGGGCCTGGTTTTGCCAGAACAAAAGGAAACAATTTTGTAGTAAATGATAAACCTCTCTACTTAAATGGCTTCAATGCATATTGGCTGATGTACATGGCTTCTGATCAATCGACAAGAGATAAAGTCTGGTCTGCGTTCCAACAGGCCTCCAAGTATGGTATGAACATTGCTAGAACTTGGGCTTACAATGATGGAGGTAACAGTAGACCTCTTCAGATTTCTCCAGGTCACTACGATGAAGAGACTTTCAAGGTAAATTGTCACAGAAGCTGTGTGAACTCTAGAGGCTAAAGTTGAGTTTAATAACTATTTCAGTTCTCGATCAACTATGCTTGCTTGATCACGTGAAATTACGATGTCTATTCCCTTTATTCTTTTTATCTCCTTCCTAATTTTCTTGTGTTAATTTATTTCAGGGACTGGACATGGTGATATCTGAAGCCAGAAAATATGGGATTTACGTGATCCTGGGCTTAATAAACAACTACGAGGATTTTGGAGGTAGACATCAATATGTTCAATGGGCAAGGGAAAGAGGTGAGCAAGTGAGTAGCGACGACGACTTCTATTCTAATCCTCTCATCAGACAATATTACAAGAACCATGTCAAGGTATGGACAATCCTTTAAGTTCTTAATTTTCCGCGACTGTTGAGTAACATACGTTTCCGAGTCTTGGCAGGCTTTCGATCTAGAGGTTCGTTAGTAGACTCGTGAAGGTTATGCATTTGTGTTTTGACTTCCTGTTAAGTATTAGGCAAGCATGCATGGAAAACCTGTGCTTTTCTGACCATCTAGGAAGATTCAGAAAACCTACTTAACCATTATCAACATCTTTCTCTACTCTTTAGCTTACATATGATTGGCAAGTGTCATGTTCTAAATGTTGGTTTATTCCGAGTTATTTCTTCTGACAGACTGTGCTCACGAGAATCAACACTATTACTGGAATGGCATACAAAGATGATCCCACAATTTTCGCTTGGGAGCTTATAAACGAGCCTCGTTCCGATGACCCCTCTGGAGTCCAAATTCAGGTCATTTCTGAGCAATCCACGTATCTCCCATTTTCAGTATAACTATCACGTAATATCCCTCTATCTATACACCTTTTCTGTGACTTTTATATTCTTCCTTGTGATGGCTTGTGTTGTGATTCTTGAAGGATTGGATCAAGGAAGTGGCAGCATACCTCAAATCCATCGACAGCAATCATCTTCTGGAAATAGGACTTGAAGGGTTTTACGGGGACTCAGGGAAGCAGAACAATCCTGGCAACATCACATATGGGTCTGATTTTATCTTGAATAACCAAATCCCAGAGATAGATTATGCAACCATTCATCTCTACCCAGAAACGTGGTAAGCCTTTTCTAACTCCATTCACAATTTTCCTACAATTCATGACCTCATATCATATGAATGGAACATGACACAGGTTGCCCAACGCAAACGAGAAGGAACAAGACGCTTTTGTGGACAGATGGATCCAAGTACACACCTTGGACGCCGATTCAGTGCTCAGAAAACCGCTTATGATAGGGGAGTTTGGCAAGTCTTCAAAACTTCCAGGGTTTACCGTCCAAACAAGAGATGATTATTTCCAGAAGATATATGATATCATACATAACAGTGTCAAAGGTGGCAGGGCGTTTACTGGTGGGATTTTCTGGCAACTTTTGGCCCAAGGAATGGACAGCTTTGGCGATGGGTATCAGGTTGTCCTTGAAGAGAGCCCTTCAACTGCCTATGTTATAGCTCAGCAATCTAGAAGACTTCACATTCGTTAGTCATATAATTCACAATAGAAAGTTTAACAATGAGATTGATTTGTCTGACAGTATTACCTTCTGATATTCACCGACAAGAAGCAATGGGGGATAAGAAGAATTAATCAGTCCAGTGAGTGTGACTATCATTTACTCTGATGCAGATTCTATCTATTTTGAAGACTACTCTTTAATCTTTACAATTGTTAGAGGAGAGTATGCGACAAAAATAAAAATAAAAAGAAAAGGATCTTCAAGGGGAAGACTACAATTGTAAGCAGACATGCTTATGGTTAACGTATGATACACCAGAATCTGATGGTAGTATTATTACAACATAAAACAGGTGTCGAAACCGGAGTCGCAAATGTGACTCCGCAGGATTTCTATTAACCTAACGTTGCTATGGCGGAGAGCAAAAGCTTCCAGGGTCCAATATCATTGGCATTAAACATGCAAAACCTTGTTGCCCCAAAGGCTCGGATCGGCGAAATTGCCCAACGTCAACATGCAAAGGAACTTAATTCCTCGATCAGGTTTCAATGATTTTATGGTGACGTATCAACGGCACTATACCTATTTTCCACCTATACATGCAACGAAGGATAAAAGGGAAAAGAGCGAAATCACTGATGGAGAAACCACCACAAGCTGACTAGCTGTACATTGGAGAAACTACCACAGGCTGACTAGCTGTACATACATACATTTGAATTGTTGAAGCTACAAGTATATTTTATTTATCAATCCTGAGATTATTACAAAGATGTCCCAATTCAGGTCTCGCATCCATCCACGAAGCGAACCTTGTTTCAGCTGCATTGGTACTGTATAGGTAGGATCTGAATGTGATGAGAAAGAAGTATCGCCTGTAGATGTACAAAGGAAACTGGTTATGCCTTCGTACCGGAAAAAGTAAAGAATTTGGTTGGGGAATAGATAAGGGAAGTGAAGGAACAACATGGTCGTCACTAATCACAAAGTAAATATAACACATTTACTGAGAACATTAGCCAATGGTCATAAGTTGGTAACGTGTAAATCAACCTTAAAGCCTTCATTCCCATATCCTTGAGTTGTGCACGATGTTCATCATCCCCATCACGAAATTTCCTGAGTTCCTTACTGTAATAATATATATCATCACGTAAATGCCCTGCACCTGCACACCTGTGGAAGAGAAGTAAGAAACTCTGCACAACAACTGACAATATGCCAAATAAGACTGACCTTGGAGATGCAAACGATACGGAATCAAAATTAAATGATGCATAGCCAAACAAATGCAGTCTAATATAGGTTCTAACCAAAGCAGAGACCAGTCAACGAGTTAACACAATGTAATATTCTCTTCCTAACGGTCAAAAATTGATAACACCTTTAATGCTCAAAAGTACAAAATTATAGTGAGACAACATACTTGTCAATAATAATGTCCACATCTGCTTTGCTTTGTGGACCGTTAACGAGAACTCTTGCTAGGCTTAGTATGTCACGGTAATCACCCATCTTAAGTGCTTCTTCATCAGACGATTGTGATGGCAGATCCTCTTCAGCCATCACTGGGCCTTGTGGAATATGTGCTGTGAAGTTTGCCTCCGCTTTGACTTTAATACAAAGAATGGCCATTGCATAGGCAACTCCTCCAAACCCTGTGTGTGAAACAAATAGGTAATTCCCTGCACAACTGGAAAAAAGATAGACAATTAAGATCATCCCTGCAAAAATCAAATCAATATTGAAAATTATAATGAAATAAGCTTCCTCCTAAAACTAAATTACTGGGTGAATTCATAGTAGTCATTCCCTACTAGTAAGACCAACAATAGCAGTTTGAAGCGGTCATCTTCCAAGTTAAATCATTCTTCAATTCCTTTACCAAATAGACCAATCAGACCAGTAGTTAAACTAGTGGCTAAAGAAGCAAAATGTGGATTGTATAAAGAAGTGGTTATAGTACATACTCATCTTTAAAACACTGGATTGCATCAACATCAGAAGCTAACGCCTCCCTCTCTCTAGTTAATGGTATCCTCCTGTAACTAACATCATACCCGTCATCCTTTAGGGCAGCATAAACTTCAGCTGGTGTCTTCACATCATCTGCAAAAATGTTCTCCCAATATCCCACAACACTGGATTGATTTGTTTCGGGATTAAATTCTTCACGATGTAAAAGCATTCTACCACCAGAATGTCTCACCTCAGATATTATATCTTCTTTTAGCCGTGCTTCCATATGTTCCACCTGCAAATAACAAGAAAGTAAGGTAAAGACACAAAGACGCCGACAGGCTTAACATAAAATGATATCAATGATGGCACACCACTGGACCAGTTATTCCAACATGCTTGAGTGTATCGACAGGCTTATTAAGCTCCCTGAGGACAAATGGGGTCCCATTGATGTAAACAACTGCTTCTTCTCTGAGATCAGTCAATATCACCTTCCCAGTAACATGTCCGCCTAGCTTAGGTTTGGCACCTAGATACACTAGCATCTCTTTAGCACCAGCAATTGTTGGAGTTGCCATGCTGTAAACAGGATATCCATCCACCTGAAGCATAAAGAAGTTTAGGCTTAATGTGTATATATGTGTAAGCATACAACTAACAACTGTGCCCTGGTATTCTTATAATACTAAATTACACAGAATATAACCATGTTAAAAAGATTAAGAGATGAATATGATCAGAGCTAGATTATGTTGGATGTTAAAGTGAAACATTTACAACTACGCAAGGGTGTTATCTCCTGATTTTTTAATCTCATTGGTGTAACGCTTTCTTCATGTCGATGACAAAATATATAAGCAAAGAATTAACCAAAATAATCCATTTGATGTATATAATCTCAGATAATCCAACCAAGACGGTGAGATTAGTACCTTGTAAACATGTGGTGCTCCATGAATCTGTATATGGCTAGAAGTCCTCTGGCCAGGAAAGAAATACATCTTAAGTATCGATCCTGTTCCCAAAACTGAACCACAACGGGCCTTGATGGTGGCCTCCATGACTGCATCTCCATGCTGTGATTCCTGAGGTGCTCTTAGCTCTTCCTGAATTAAAACAAGAATGCAACAGTTTCAGAATTACAACAATACTATCAAAATGAATATCCACAATTTAATAAAAGGCACTGATGAAGCATTGGAGTTCCACCATCAATAGGTGAAAAGATGCTTACAGGTATAGTGAAAAACCGCCCAGGCCTTAACCTGATGCTCCACTTCATTGCTTGAACCTCTGGTCTTTGATGCAACCAAGTCTTAAACGTCATTTTTGATTTTCCTTGACCACAAAACCCATCAAATGCTTCACATCCAAGATACGCTGCAAAAGCAATTAGACGGAAGTACCTTTCCAAGTATTCAGCACCACGGTTCAATGCCACTCTCCTCTCCCTTGGTTCAACATGTTGTTGATTCACCACCTTCCTGTATTGGAGAACAGCTTGACGTATGTTCTGAAGTGCAGAGCACCTATCAATAATTACATCCAGGGCCTTTCGGCATTCCACCCCATGATCAAATAGTCTTGTTATCTTCCACAAAAGTAGGATATCATCAATGCCAAAAGCACGATTTTGCTCCAATTCAGTCTGCGTTCTGATAATATGGGAGGCTGATGTAGCAACATTGTCTCCAGGTTCTTCACCACTTGAACTGCCATTTCCTCCAGTTTCTTCACCACTTGAGTTACCACTATCCACCTCTTCATGGTTCATATCATCTGCTAGGACTCTAATGGGTCTCCCACAATCAATTCTGAGTTTCAGAAGGCAAGCAATCACAGTGCCAGTGGTTGTCCTTCCTATCCCCATCTAAATTCAGGTTACCATAGAATATATGTAAGCAGAAAAACATTAAACAGACTCTCTCTCTATCCCTCTGAGCCTGGGGAGGAACTTTTACCTGACAATTGAAAACAAAGGCAGTATCCTTGGAGGCAGAAGCAATATTCATCACCAATGTGTCAAAGTCTGAACTTTTAGGAGCTTTACCATCAGTGATTGGCACACGAGCATATTTAATGGGAAAACCCTCAGCCTCTAAGCATTTGAAGACTTCAAGGGGTGTCTTGATAGAATCAGGTTTCACATGTTCCCATGAGTCAAAAATTTGCTCATCATTTGTTTCATGAATGACCATTATTGCACCTCCATAGCGTTCAGCTTCTCGTAGGATATCTTCTTTTAATCGAGCCTCCATTCTCTCCACTCTCTCTCGATCTATTCCCTACATGCATATATTATGATCTAATCTTACCAACCAATGCCCATATCAATAAGAAGTATAAAATCAATGCCTAACATGCCTAAATCAAAGAAATAGGCATATTTAAAACATGGCAATGCCCATTTGGAGACTGAGGCTTCAGAAAAAGGGAAAAAAAAAAACTTCTGGCACTGTTCATACCTGTCCACAAGAGGTTTACATGAATCTGATGCATGAAAAATGGAACAATCTATTAACCAAGACAGTGTACAGGAAACACTTCTGGCACTTTTTTGTCTCTGCTAACTAAGACAGTCTACATGAGTCCTAAAATATTCCAATATCATTAAGCAGCAAAGAGTCAATTTGTTCTTTGCATGATGAAGACACACTAATACATAATGAAACCTTTTTCCTTGACATCTACTACTGGATTATAATGCTAAAAACAGACAATTGTTTCACAATACACACAAAAAACTTGAGGAAATCAACTCTAAATCGAGTACACATTCAGCTCTAGTTTAGTAATCCAACAAATATGTACAGTAGGGGAGTGATCTTGTTTACCGTGTATTCAAGCATGTTCTTATATGGTCTTTCAACTTCACGAAGCACAAATGGCTTCCCATTGATGTAGATAACAGGCTCTTCTCTCATGTTGTGCCAAAAAACTGGGCGACCACCTTTCAAGCTGCCAATCCTCTGAATAACTGCGAGAATACCATTAATGGTTGGATTTGCAACTCCATAAACTGGAAATCCAGGAACTTCTCTAAAATTAGGTGCACCCTCTACCCTTTCTGGTAAAGTTTGGTTTTGACAACCAGGACGGTGGTCACTTTTTAGAACAGTTAGACTTCCTAGCACCTCCCCATTTCTTAAGGCAGCAACCACACCCATCTCATGAGGGCGGCCATCAGTAGACTCAGCAATCTTCATGAAAGATGGCTTTAAACTTGCATATCCAAGGGCACCCATTGGATCTCTCCTGAGCAACCTGCACCAGGAGCAATTGTTGCAAAATTAATTCCAATATTAACTACAGTATCCAGACAATTATTAGAGATGGATAGAAACCTCATTGTGCTCCATTGTTGCAGCATCATGAAAATTGAAGTAATTTATATTTCTAATTGTTTGCTCGTATGATACAAAATCTGCAAGGCATGCTTAAATCACTCGAATCATTGGATAACCTTACCTGCGAATAATGCTATACAGTTCCGGCCGTGCTCTCATCCAGTCAGCAAAACTACTGTGACCAAAAGAACTAGAACGGAGGGCATCTCTCTCTGAGTGAATGTATACGGCGAAACATATAAGAAAGTAATATCTTTCCAAGTATTCAACAAAAAACGAAAGCGAAGCTTCTCTCTTCATCTCATCAGGCTGATGGAGAATGCTATTGCGGTAGTTAGCAATTGCTTCACGCAAGTTCTGTGGTTAAACCATTACATTCAGGTGAATTCTCTATGTAACAGAAAATAAAGAAATTTCATTTCTAGTGGACCTGCAATTGAATGGACTAAGAATAATAACTAGAAAAACCTGCATGGAGGCACACTTGTCAATGACTTTATCTACTTGTCTTTTGCCTTCAACACCTCCCTGAATGTGCATTAAAACTCATAAGAAAACTCAAGGAAATGGTAACTCTTCCACATATCAAAAGAGAAACCAAGTAACCCTTCCACAAATCAAAAGACAAACCAACTACAAAATAAATAACAAAAGGATAAAGAAATAGGTAATTGTTAATATTCGGTACCTCCAAAACACGTGTCAAGCTTCTGATGACTGCATATTCTCCCCTAAGAAGTGCCTCCTCTGAGTTTGGCAAAGTATCAGCAACATTAGAACCTGAGTCGAACACTCTCCCCACTGAGTTGGATCTTGGGATACCTACAATACATAAGCAAATATATATACAAGCTCAGAAGTCATCTCTTATAAAATATTTACCGGTTATACGAATCAAAGTAGCAGTTCAATTAAGAATGTTTTCTACGTTAGCAAGTCATATTGAGTTATTCAGTTCCCTTCATTGGAATGCAAATCCCAAGCACAAATCTAGGTGCACAAGTTTTTACCATTTTCACATATTTATCATGAAATGAGCAATTGATAATATATCATCTAGATCTTGCCCTTTCTCAACTAGAAGCCCATCAGGACTACAATATTTCCCAAACATCCAGAGACGAGTACAACTTTGCTGTCATGCCCAACAATTCAATTTGGAAGAAAAAGAAAAAGAATAGCAGATCTATCATTCATAATAAGGAAAGGGGTTTAAATAGCAACTAATTAACAGCATGCAAAAGATGCAAGCGAATCCATTTAAACTCAGTTTCCAAAAAAATCATTGACCTAGTTTAGGTAATTTCATAAAGAGTGTTAACCAGTTAATACAATGCATAAAGGAGTAGCTATTGCTAAACTTGCCAAGAGCTCCAATCCGGTTGAGATAAACTAAAGTTGCAATCACCATCCCAGTTGTAGTCCTCCCACGTCCCATTTGGCAATTAAATATTATCTGAGTTTTAAAGTCTGCTTTATAAATCCTATCAACCTGAAAATACAAAGAAAAGATGTGCAATAATCATCAGAAATTTATTGCAGGAACACCACAAATGCTCAAAAAATTCTATAGCTACAGTAGCATGTAAGTATTTGATGACCAAATCGTTGTTTATTAGCAACAAAAGAAAATTCATGCAAGCAAATACATTACACTCTGTTATATCTGAAAACAATAACTCAAGAAAAGAAATAAATTCATATCAACAACAGCAAACAAGAATCATAACTTCACACCGAAGCATCAGAGAGGAAAAAGAGTTTCTTTTAATTTTGGGAGTTTTGCTAGATAATGGAAACTCCCAAAAGTAAAACTCTCTTTAACAAACAGAATTATTAACAGTACGTTGTCAGAATTAAAACAGCATGCAATGACACAGTTCCAAAGAACAACTGGCAGATGTCTTCATTATGGCTCTCCGCAATTATTCCATGTGGGGTCAAATGAACAACTGGCAGATGTTTTCACCAAAGGACTCTACAACAAACAGTTTCATAACCTCGCTTGCAAGCTGGGCATGTGCGATATCTATGCACTAACTTGAAGGGGAGTGTTGACCAGAGATTATTTGTTGACCAGAGATTATTAGCATTGATACTGTTATCATTATACCTATAATCTCTCCTATAATTGACAGATTTCATAAAGTTAATAGCTAGATTACTTCCTAAACAGCCCTAGGAATTTTGTATATAAACCTTTGATCCTGTGTACACAAATACAAGAAATACAAATTATCTTCAACATTCAACAAGATTGATTATGAACTCACTAAGGTATCAAAATCTCCTTCCTCTGGTGCTTTTTCATCAGTTATAGGAACACGTTCATAGTCGAAAAGGTAGTCTTCTCGCTGAAGTTCCTCATTTGCCTGCTTACGACAATCAAGTAATGACAATAAGTTAGAAAATAGTAAGTGAATCTTTCTTTCATATTCCACAATAAGTAGGAGTTTCAGTTGTTATGCCTCTAAAGGTGTCTTCACAGAATCAAATGACACCGGTTCCCACTGGTCGACCATCTGACCATCTGGCAATTCGTCAGTTACAAGTATCTTGTTCCCATATCTGCCAAATCAGATATTTAATTTTAACTTAGAAATTAAGAGCAAAGGATGGAGATTATGCAATAACTGTCAAGAGGAAATATAGCATTTTCTCAAATGAGCTACCTGGCAGCTTCCATTAGAATATCTTTTTTTAATCGAGCCTCCATTTGTTCAACCCTATGCCTATTGATCCCCTATTATAAAAAATGAAAATTCACAGTCAATTAAACTAAAGTTGAAAAAGTTAAAACTCATTTACATGCTACAGTCTGAATGCACATCTTATCTGATAGGTAGTCTAAGCAAATGTATTTCACTAAGATTTCACAGAATGTCATTGAATGCAGGCTATGCCAAATGAAACACAAAATGCAGCACATGATATTGCTAGCACAATTATCCAACATATGAATCAATTCATTTAAAACACAACTACTTGTCAAATTGCTTCAAGATTTGACGTTTTACATATGTGCCTCACCAAGAACCATAATAAGATGCCCAACTCAATACCATACCATACCGTGTACTCAAGGTTGGAGAAAGGCCTCTCAACATCACGTAATACAAATGGCCGCCCATTTATGTATACTACCTGCTTAAAGTGAAAAGGAAAATAGTTAATTAGAGCATAGAATTCCAAAAACACAACCAAGCTCATTGGGCTGGTACAGAATATTCACATCCATGATTTATTATTATAAAATTCAATGAAAGCAGCAATGCTTATGTTTCCCTTGCTGAGTTCAGCATCACAGAAATGTTACAGCAACATCAATAATTAGACTACAGGAAACTAGGCAAGCCAAAAGAATTTGATTACCAATCACATTATTCTAGAAATAATTCAATAGTCATGGTATTTCAAATTCCACTGTCCACACCCTTAATGCTTCCACGAGAAATTTACCTTCCAAAATTTGATCCTATGATGCAAGATGGCAAAGGAAGAATTCTAGAAACAGAACTCAAACATAATTTATCATTTTCTTCTTCCCTGTTCTCTTATAGAATCCTAGAAGCGAGTATAAGAGCCAACATCCTTTCTTTCTCACGTAGCCAACTGGCCTTCATATAAGAAGATTTGGTAATAATGTTGCTCTATCAAGACATCAGGCTCTATAGGTAGCAAGCCAAAATCGCTATGAAGACAGAACTTGAAAATGAAATTCCAAGAAAGCTATAGCTCCAAAGATTACTCTATTAAGGGCAAATCTAATTCTGTTATTGTGTATAATTGATTTCTTTCTTTTAACACTAATCAATAGGTTCTCATAGGGAATTTGGAGTTCAGAAAATGCTATATCCTGATGCGTGAGAGACGTAGCATAGGGTTCTGTTGTAGTCTAGTTGGAAACAAGGCGACACTTTTTGCTGTAAACCATTTGTCATGTTCAGCACAGGGGACAAATAAAAGGTATTCCGCCACTTCTGGAACAAAATATAGATGGATACTCAGGTGTCTTGATCGACCACGTTGTTCCAAAAGAGTCATATCTAACTACTTAGGAAAGAACTTGGATCGAAATCGAAAAAGATCTTTAAGAATTGCAGCTCATCTTATTAGAACTTTGCAAATTCATAACACCAGACTAGTCACATTTTGCTAACTTTGCATGCCAAGAAGATAGTTCAGCTAAAAGATTAACATATCAACGCTAACTAAAACACACAAAGATTGCATAATGAGTTTATCAAACTAGTTTGCGTGCTGGCAAGAACGTTACCGGTTCCTCACGAAGGTTAAACCACAAAACTTGCACTTGGTTCCTATCCTTCTGGGCCCCAATATACTTGAGAACATTCCGGATCCCCTCCATCGTTGGAATAGCAACACCATGAACAGGTAAAGTATCAGCCTGTCACAGCATCAGCAATTAAGCGGGGAAATTTTAGAATAGAAAAGGAGTGTAAAATTGAAAACAGTCGCATTGGCTCTATCACTAAACATTCAATTACCCAAGCCAAAACGGTTATAGATAAGATCACTAAACATTCAATAACCCAAGCCAAAACGGTTATAGATAAGATCATATCACAGGCATGCATGTAAATTCAGGAAATTTTCCATATACCCATTGGTTTACGGAAGTCCAATCCCTAGCTAAAATTTCAATAGGACCAGTAAATGCTATTCAACCAGTGAATGAATTAATTCCGTCATTGCGAGTAAAAAAATAGACATAAAGAAAAGAGAGACGACCTGTCGGTAATTGGGAGCGCCATCGATTTGAGGCGTTAAGCGCTTGTTCTGACAGCCAGGAAAGTGGTCGCTCTTTAGAATGGTCTTCTTTCCAAGCACTGATCCGCCTCTCAGCTTCATCACCTGCCCTGGTTCTTTGGGTATCGCCGACATATCGCCTGTCCTTTTCTCACTTCCGATTCCAACTTCTTTTACTTAGACACTCTCAATTCTCTCAACTACCGCACACAAAAAAGAAAAAAAAAAGAAACACAAACTCACAATTCTCAACCCTCTGAGCTACATCAAACTACAACATTTGCTCACAGTAGTGAGTATATACACGAACGGCAATTGTAGCAGAAAACAACAGTGCAATAGGAAGAAGAAAAAGAAGAGAAGTCTTGCGAGAGAAACGTGAGAGGATAAAGCTCAAGAGATAAAATCACAAAATGCGAAACGAGTCGAGGTGTGAGAGAGTATGGATTTGAGGAGGTGTCCGCCGGGTTGTACCTTCAGCCTGTTTTTGCCTCAAAACGACCGTCGTTTTTATAACATCAGACCGTATCCATTGCTTTGCGTGCCACTGAAATTGGAGTGGGCCCACTTTTATGGGTATATAATGAGGGGATGTCAGCTGTGTAAGTAGCGGATGCGTCTCATTCCTCACAGTCCAACGTGAATTGCGTGTTCTTTTTCTTTTTCTCTTTTTTGTTATTTTCGTCTCCAAACACCAATCATAACCCGCCACGTACCGTAAGTTTCTTTTTTCAACAAAGTACAAATACATATAATAAGGTAAAGTTAATTAATAAGATTAGTTTTGGTAAAGGCTTAATTCAATACTAGTGGGAGAATCCACGTGCTTATGTACGGTAACTACTCGTAATCCTTTGACTTTGATATGGTATTTAATTTAATTAAAACAATGTAATCGGCAAGTGTAATCTTGCACAGTCGTCTACACAACTGTCTTGCTTGCTAAATATTAATAAAAAGATTAATTAGATTCGTAATAAGGTCTTTGTTAGGATTAAAGTGATTAGACATTTCGTTAAAAGAAACAACAAAAAGTAATCGTTTTACGATTTGACACGTTTTACGCATGCTCGGTGCTTTCTTTTCAAACACGTTCAAACTTCAACATTCAACGGCGCAAGCATTTTAATCAATTATTGGGAACAGTAAAGTAAAGCAAAAGAACCTTTTTTGTTTTTTTCTTTCCTACGAGGGAATGAAAATCAAAGATAAACAAAACACACCGTATCTAACGCAGAATTTTGTGGTACTTAACACCTAGTTGATTTTAATGTAGTAATTCAAAGACAGTCATTAGAGGCTCTTGAATTACGATAGAGGCTAGTCGATCGGTACATTAATTCCCTTCATGACTCATATATTATAACTGCATCTCTCAAATTTGGTGTAGATCGTAGATACCTGTCATCAAAAAGTTATCTTCAATTAAAATTATATTGAAAGAAAAGAGAATGTTAATTATCTATAGAGAATCTACTTCAACAACCACGCGTTGATACCCAAACATCCATGCCAGGTTAAGACTTGAGTAAATGCCCTCATAATTATGCAGTTAAAGGAGATCTTATGTCGATGTGATGTAGAAATCTACCGCACCACCTCCCTTGACAGTACCTAATTAAGTCACTCGCAGTAGCAAAATTCGATCCTTACTTGACTGCACCATTCGAATTAATTTTGACTCAAGATTCAGGCAGTTTCGTCCAACCTACTAAGGTACCTATATGTAAAGCAAAAAAGAACATTACTATCATGCCCGTGCCACCTTGTAATCTAAAGTAATATTATTGATTTTATGATGTATTAAATTCTCTACACATAATAATTTAACATAACATTAAATGTTTTTTTTATATTAGAAGCTCCCAAACTTAAGTTGCATTGCTCTTATTTATTGTAATTTATTTATATTTCATTTTTACTATTAAACATCACATACAAATGCTTTCCAATCGAATATGTATACAACTATGCTGAATGTATTAGTTGTTAGCTAGGCACTAAGAGTGCAATTTCTAGTATACCGTTGACTTCAAATCAACAGACGTGTAAGTTGAAGTTATAATTTATTAGAATTTTTAAAGAGAATAACTAATTTAAAGTAAAAATAAAAAAATTAATTATAATAATTTTATTATTTGAATTTAAATTGCTATTGCATCAAATAATTTTTTTAATATATTACATATATTCAATAATTTTTAAAATATACTTAAAAATAAAATAGTACTTCAGATTAATTTATAATTGGGCGTTGAATCACATTCCGTGCAGCTTTGTTTTGCGAAATTGTGAATATGAGCGTAGGATAGGACAAACCGATAAAGTCAATAAAAACATTTGGAGCAAAAACATGACAGAATTGGTAGCTAAACCACAGGTTTTGTCAGAGACCCCGTCAGCTCCCGCTGTCATCCCTTATCTCATACATGAGGCTGACGCAGTGCAGCTGAACAGATTGATTGATGTTTTTGTCCAACTGAGATTAACAAAACTATTACGAGTCCCATCATCCAATCCAACCGAGTGGGGTATAGTGTTGCTGTTGCAAGTATTGTATTTCCACAAATGTCTATTTGGTCCAAAATGCAAATTCACGCCTAAAATCCATCGCCGTTTGGTTCATTATTGGTTTTTTAAGTTGTGGTTTTTTTTTTGAAACATCAATATGTGCGCTCAGCTCATCTTATTCATATTCATAGATAAAACGTCATACAAAAAATTAGAAGGGTATACCCTCCATTCGAAATCAGACATAGAATCAGCCGTCCTAACAATCTTATGAGCAACTTAATTCGCTGATCTCTTAACCAAAGCAGTCGAAATAGAATGATGCTCTTGAGTTGTGGTTTTAAATAAAAACAAAATTATATTTAATTGTTAACGTTTAATTGTAATTTTATTATGAATATTAAATAAAGCTAAAAATAAATTATTTTTAATTAAATAAATTTATTTTAATCTCTTATATATTTATTTTATTAAAATAAATAATTCAAAAAACTTTTTATTTATAAATTAATTTTTATTTTAAATATGTTTTTAACTATCAAATCAAAATTTATTTGAAATTTATATGTTTTGAAGATATTTTAAATTTAATTTTATTTATTAATAATTATTAAACTAAAAATTAAACAAAATTATTAAGTACAATTAAATTATTTATAATTCATATTAATAATCAATTTAATTGATCATCATCACCTAGTCTGAAATCCTGCAATGAAACAGGGTCTGGAGAGGTCCAATAGTACGCAGCTTTACCCTTATATAGTACAGATGTTGTTTTCGGTGGACCCTCATGCAAATGAGACAATATAAGAATGATGTGACATACAGAAACAATAAAAAGAAAAAAGATGGGGAGTACCTGAAGGAAGATAGATCTGCGAGAACCTAGTATTATATAAAATCCATCCCTCTTTGTCACTCACCAAGTAAGAGGATTGGGTAACTGAAACAGTTAATCCTTTACCCTTATCCGATCACGCTAAACTTTTCTATTATGAACAACTACCTCATTAAGGGCTAACTCTGTCATATCCGCCTTGATCACTTCTGTAACACCCAATTACCCCCTGGGAGGATACATGGATGCCACCCAATACAGAACAAACAAAATCAAACATTACACAAACACACATATACTACATCTCGTAATTTCAGAAACAAATCGAAAGAATATTTACAGGCCCAAATAAACCAAACATAATACATTTTCGCGCAACACAAAAATTCTGACTCTTTTGGCCACTGCGGTTGACTTGTCCCAGTCCTTAATTTCTTTGCTCTGTACCTACACGGGGCAAATCCACCGTGCTAAGCTTATAGCTTAGTGAGTAATCATTTATCTAATTTA
>JANJEY010000009.1:43015556-43029310 GCA_024703695.1 Erythroxylum cataractarum
TTAAAATAATAATAAATATTTTTATTACTAATAATAATTATAAATTAAATAAAACTTAAAAATAAATTATTTTATTTAAATTTATTTAAATATTTTATATAATATTTATTAATAAAATATTTTATTTTTAAAATACATAATTAAAAAATTATTATTTATAAATTAATATTTATTTTATATATTTTTATTTATTAAATCAATCCGATACCAAGTCTGATATGATATTCGTAACATCAGTTGAAGAGAAGGTAGGATTTTATAAAAAAGTTGTCGTAGAGTTGAAAGAGAATGAAAAGTTAAATTAGCTAGTGTATTTTTGAGATTAAAATTATGAAAAAAATAATCTAAAAACTTCCTTGTAGTTGACGATGACTATTGCTAATTTGGTTTTCGAGTTCAACATATAAAGTATTCAATATTTAGCTTTTTCTTTTTTTCTTACCCTAATTTAGGTATCCTTATCTTATTTTTTGCAATGTTGTTGTTTTCTTTTTCTATAATATAGATACGAGGTCCTGACAGTAATTAGAAGCAATTATTTTTTGGCAGTGGCTGTTAGCTTCCCAGATTTAGCCACCACCTCTCGCATAAATATCCTGTAGTTGGCTTTCTTGATTGTTTCTCGTCCAATTAAAAGGAATCTTCCCTGAAGGGATTCGTCAGGAAAGAACTGGAAAAAACCATTGATGGAAGATTCGGATTGCAGGCTATTGCTTACGTAAAAGCATATAAAGCCCTCCAAGAACGTCGGAATGGTGAGCAAATTCCTGACGAAACTTAACAGTCCGAAACGTTCCAGTTTTAAACAAAAGTTGTAGTTGCCACTTGATATTACCATTTAGGCATTTACAAAACGATATTACATCTGGGTAAAGGTATCAAAGTTAATTGTTAAGTACGGATTCCTGACAGGATTCCTAGCCAACTGGAAGCTCCTCATTTGATCCTGTCTACTACGTTAGTTGTCTCAGAGGTATCAAACCTCCATAGAAAGGGAATTATGGCTATAATCTTCCCCCAGGACTTACTTTTTTCCAATGTTAATTTCATTTTTCTCTTTGTTTTATGTCCTTTGTTTTAGGTTTGAGTATATTTGTGCTTATGCAGCGAACAAACAGGGATAGACATGAAATGACATGCAAAGAATAGACATGAAATGACAATGCCAAGAATAAGTATTGATCAAGTGTATACTCGTTCATATACTAAGATTTAACCTGAGAGTTTATCCCTCCAATCTTTACATACTTCTGTTCTCCTTTCCAAAATCTCACCATTTCACTCCAAGATACGTGGAACTGAACAGCTGGAAATCGTTTGCAGATGTTGAGATAGGCAACTCATTTTGCAGTTTACTGTTGTATCAAATTCCAAGGCAAATAAATGAATAAAACATGGATCATGGCAAGCTAACGACGAGATGTGCCTTACAGGGTCCGCTGTCTGTCTTCATAACTCCAGCGGCTGAGCTCGAGTAAATACAAAAACACCACCACCTCCAACAGCGCGCCCCAAAAGCATGTTCCTGTCCAGATAGGACAGGTAATATAGTCCTCCAACTGATCTCCTGAAATCCAAGATTGTTTTTACCATCCATCGGCAGTCTCTAAACAACATTGTAAACACTGCTATTCTAAACAAAATAGTACAAAAAAACTTACCCAGTTGGGTTTCCTGGGTTTGTTACAGGAAAGTGGGCTCTGAAAACACGAATAAACTGCAATATCTGCACATAAAAGCAAGCACCTGTACAATTCTCATGAAGGATGGAAACTACTCACTGTTTTCACAAACAGGTATTGTACTTCAATTAGATATATTTTTACCAATTGTTTGTAGTAGCATTAGGCTCAATATTACCAAAAAGACCTCTATTTAGTCAATGTACTAGATCTTTGCTATACTCAACACCACAAGTCTGGAGATTCATTCACCTGTAGACTTAAGAATGAGCGTGGTAAAATTGCCGGAGCTATGAGAGCTTGCAACTCTTCACTGATTTTAATGTTTTGGATGCTGATCTGCCAATTGCAAACATGCAGGACCAAATCATTAAAGGAATGGAACATCTGCATCAAACATAGAACAGGAAAAACTGACAGTGTAATGGTTCAAGTAAGAGCAGAGTTCAGCAGCTTCAGGGCTATCATTTTAGCTAGAACTCATGAACTTGTTGGCACAATAAAGGTTCACAAGAGGGCTTGCCTGGGAAGAGAAAGCTGCATAATATACCTTTACAGTTTTGGAAGTCATGTTTCATGAAGGGCAGAGAAGCTGACCTCTTCAAACTGAAGATGGATGTTACGAATGGAAACAACATCAAACTTAGCAGAAACAAGGAGAGTAACACCTTCTTCTTCCTGTGTAGCATAAGGACCCCCAAAAGAAACAAACAGAAACGAGTAAGTTTCTTTAACTTAATATAGAGATTATGGCGCAAAAACCAATTATTTAAAGTTAAGAATTCCGAGTCAACCAGTTTATTTTTCTTAGTTTTATAAACTATTTGCTCTTGATAAATTGCATGTAAACTTGATTCCTTTTGAACAGATCACATTTTCGGAGTTACTGGGCAACGGAATATATTTGAAAACTTATTTACATACCGTTGAAATTGCAGAGGGAAGGGAAAACAGACTGTACCTCGAACAATGTTGGAATACTCCATCGAACAACATTACGAACAATGCCACCATTAGCCTGATCCCGGCACTCAAATTTCTGGAAGATCTGACCAACCTGTGTTTGAAAAGATGGAGAAAATATGGCATATGTTACAAACGGAAATCGCATTGAAGCAAAAAGAAAGCTCATAACTGAATGAGACTTTTTGCTGTTAGCATATTCGTTGATCAAGCTTCTTAACATAATCTGTAACTATAGGAAGGATGGGATCCATATCAAAGAAGTCAGTTGTTTGATATGGAACGAACATAATAAACGGTAAGAAGTCCAAATTGGATTAACTGTGCGATTCTAAGGATTGAACAAAATTCGAAACAAAATCTTCATTCTTCCAACCTGCAAGAACGGAAATCTTGCGGCAGCTTCAAAGAGGACAAGAACATCAGGTGCAGAAGTATACTGAAGTCTCCACGTCCCATCCAACTGCACTAAGTCAACTGGAGCACCAATGTTGTATTTCTCCACGTTCACCTGTCGGAGTTAAGTGAAACAAGATAAGCTCATATCTTACTTCTCCATTTAACTTATATCTAGAGACTCTCCTATCAAATGACAAGCAGTACTCTTATTTTTCTACATAAGCAGGGAAAAAAGAAGACATCAGACGCTGATCAGAACTAGAGTCAGGGAAAATAAGAGAAACAAACCAGAGCCTCCTCAATCAAAGATCGCTGATCAGCGCTGGTGGCAAGCCCCCGTTGTGTATCTTGCACTAGTCTTAACAAATCATGCTTCTTGTTCTCAATCTCAAACTCAGAAACCTGAATCCGATCAAGTATTTTATTAGTAAGAACGCACATTGACACCCATACCTGTCAGTAAAAGCAAATAGAAGATAAAGGACACAACCTGAGATATGTCAGTAGCCAAAGTCCCAGAACACGAAAATTTCTTATTCTGAAAAGCAAATTTTCTGGTCTTGGAGCTAAGATATGAGCGGAAAGGTCTAATCTTGAAAATGGGTTTATTATTGACAGTATAAGGATGCACTGAGGAAGTGAAACAAAGATCCATTTATCACTGACACTGAGATAGGACAACTATTCGTTCGTATTTGAGCAAGTGTTATCCATGAAAGGCGCCCAAGTTAAGAAGAAGAGGAAGGCAGACAATAGGAAGCTGAAGTGAATAGCGCACCTGTCGAAGGTGAGGAAGTGGATAAGACCATGTGCTTTAGGGGAGTCAAGAAGATGATAAGTGGAGTTTCCTCAACGGCCCGAACGACAAGTCGCGGACCCAACCTCGAACAAACGACGACGTAGATAATTATAAAATCTTCATATTTTTTAACATGTTTACATGAGGTAAGCAACGGAGCTAATAGAGACAAACAAGATTTCGGCTGGTTGGTAAGGTCATCTATTGCTCAATCTCTATCGACGAAGAGGTTAGTATTACTTCTCCGTTTATTCTTCGTGTTTATTAGCCTTTTTTGTTTTTGTTGTTTTCTACCTCAGAAGCGTAGCTGCATTTTCCGGGTTCTTTTTCAATTACTATAATCTGTAGGGTTTAGGGTTTATCAAGGTTTGACTTTTATTTTCTCATTTGCTCTTTCTCTTAGGAAATTTTCCTTCTAGGCATCGATGGGGTCGCTAATTCGTGAATGGGTAGGATTCCAACAGTTCCCTTCCTCCACGCAAACCAAACTTGTTGAATTGTTTGGAAAATTGAAGGAAGAGGTCTTAATTTCCATCTCATCACTGTTGTTCATGGTTATTTTTTTAATTAGGGTTTGCGGGTTTGTCTTTAACTTTTTTATCTTTGTGTTGTTGCAGGGTATGAGTACTTTGACTATCCTTGTTATGGGAAAAGGTGGTGTTGGAAAATCTTCAACTGTCAATTCACTCATTGGAGAGAGAGTGGTCAACGTGAGCTCCTTTCAGGTTAGCTTTTGGTTACTCTAATATCTCTTCAGTATTGGATTAGCTATTAAGGGGAAGTGGAATTTCTTTTGTACTTGTGGATTATTAGTAACATTGGTGTAATCCAGTCAGAGGCCATGAGACCGGTAATGGTTTCGCGTAGTCGGTCTGGATTCACCTTAAACATCATCGATACCCCAGGCCTTGTTGAAGGCGGTTATGTTAGTTACCAAGCACTTGACTTGATTAAACGGTAAGTAATTTCAGAAATTTTGGTTCATGTTATTTGTTCCTGCCTATTTTTCATGACTGAGCTACAAATTTTTTTAGTTGACTTGCTGCCTCTGGCTAATGATGCAGGTTTCTTTTGAACAAGACTATAGATGTTCTACTTTACGTTGACCGCTTAGATGCATACAGAGTGGATGACTTGGATAAGCAAATAATTAGTGCTATTTCTGATAGTTTTGGTAAAGAAATATGGCGGAAAAGTTTGCTTGTCCTCACTCATGCTCAGCTCAGCCCACCAGATGACCTGAGTTATGATGTCTTTACTGCTAGAAGATCAGATGCTGTTTTGAAGACACTTCGTACAGGAGCGCGAATTAGAAAGCAGGATCTTAAGGTACAATAATGTATTTGGGGGTGTTTTTCAATGTACTTTTGTGTGGAGAATGGGATACGGGAACATATGGAGGGGACAGAGGGTAGCATGGCAGTCAAGACTGCTAAAACTCTTTATTAGAGACCTCCAGGAATGGATTAGTAGTAATGGTCCTTCTACAGGGACTCAAAATCATAGATAATCATTAATTGAGATCCTGCCAAACTATACGAGAAGTTATGTAGTTGGCTAAAAAGATCTAGTTTCAATTTTTGATTGAGTAACCGGACTAACAAAATTTGTCACAGTGATATATAATTGCTAAAAGATAAATTTGATTCTTTGCCTTAATAGGATTAATTGGGCAAGTTTGTATACATTTTAATTGTATATTTAGTTCATTACGGAGAAAAAGAAGGGTGAGCTTTTGCTGAATTCTGATTCTGAATTTTCCAAGTGGGAAGATGATTTTTTTTTTTTTTGAGAGTGATTCCTAGAATTGGTGATTTTGAAACCCGAAAAGTTATATTTGAGAACCTATTGCGTGATACTAATTTCTTTGTTTCAATTTTGGGAGTGATTCCTAATTGTTGTTATAAACTCCCTAGTGTATGTATTTTTGTTGAAGTGTTGGCCTATTCTCTCTTTGCCTTACATCAGTAGCTCAATTATGGGTGTTAAGTGGATTGATTAATATAATTGACAGGTTGTTATGGCACTTGAAAAATTAATTATTGTGAGGAGCATCCTCACTGTGTATATTGTTGCATGTGAATTTTACAGTAAGATATTTTCTACATTCTTTATCTCCTGCTTAATACTATTTGATTCTTTTAATGCTTTTAGGATTATTCTATTCCTGTTGGTTTGGTTGAGAACAGTGGGAGATGCAATAAAAATGCGAATGATGAAAAGGTAAGGTAGCTAAGATCTGAATTTCGGATTACAAGTGCATTAGTTATTGGTAAATAAGCATGTTTTGGATGCAGATTATTCCAAACGGTGATGCTTGGATTCCAACCTTGGTAAAAGAGATTGTTGATGTTGCAACAAATGGGAACAAAGGGATCATAGTTGACAAAAGGTTGGTAGATGGATCTGAGTCAAATGATAGGGGAAAAATGTTGATCCCTCTCCTTATTGGGGTTCAGGTAAGCATTTCTTGTATTCCCTCATTTTGAGTTCCCCATTCACGATTGAAGTCATGGGTCTATAACATAATCCATTTTGCAGTGGCTTATCATGAAATGGATACAGCAAGCAATTAAGGATGATATTGCAAGGGGTGGGAGGTCTTTGTAAGTGTTGGCCACAGATCATTCTGTCCAGCTGCAAGTTCAGTTGATGTTGAACTTTTGTTGTGTTTCTCAATCATATGTTCTTGCTACGAATATTTCGGTCAATCACAGCTGCTGCCTACATCTTGTATTCTTGTTAGTGATTGGATACTAGGTGAAAGAGAATGGCGTCTGAAGTTGAGTTTAGTTTCTCTGCTATATTTTTAATTTTTTGCGTAATTTCTCTATGATTATGCTTTAGTTCTTGTTCCACTTGTCTCAACCGGCTCGAGCTGAAAATTCCCACCATGCTACCCTTATGTCAGGGTGGCTGCTAATGAATCATGGAATTATACACTTGCACTATAGATGTAATATTTAGGGGGCAAAGCTGGTGCATTTTGTGGTATCCTGCTGTTATTTCCTCGGTAGTGGTGTTGGCTTCTACTAGTTCACTCGCATCTTTTGCACTTCTTTATTGTATGAGGTGGTGGTTGGTGCCGCGAGCATCACTCATTCCCATTCCAGTGTTTAAACTATGCACAAGAGGACCTACCTATCAATCCTGGAAGAATCGATTCTGCCGACCTTTGCTATGCAAGCTAAATAAGAAAAATATTGCTTTTGCCTCTTTGTGGACCTGGTTCTTGAGCAGCTATTGGTTGGTGATGATGTGCCTTCACTCCGGGCATGGTAGTGGTACAGTAAAGCTGTTTCTGCTATCTTTCTGCGCAGATTGCGGGAATCTGCGTAGTTGAGGAGCGAAGTGTTCTCGAGGTTGGAGGGTTGTGGGGGACCATTCACCTTAGCAATGACTGTCAAAGGTTTTTTATAAACTCGTGTGCTGTGTGGGCAATCATTAAGCACTCTGCTTTAGGCTGCAAACATCATTACAGACACCACAATGTGTTCATGGCTTCATCATTGCATGTTTAGTAATGCATGGATTTGTATTAAGCACGCATGATATGATATCCTTCTCAGTCATGTCTTCACTTCTTTTATTAATGTTAAAACTGTACTCTTAGATGCTGTCGTTGATCTGTTTAGACAAAAATGTCTACATAAGGGATAAACCGTTTATTTCAGCTCGCAAGCATTTCCGGTGCATTTTCCTAACCAAAAACATGACTTCTCTGTTACCTCTCAGTATTTGGTTGTAATAGATACCTATGAATGACTTTCCTGGCACTTCATCTTAGATAACCTTCTCAAGATTGGTATCCCGGATTCTTAGACTAATCTGATCATGAAGTGCCTTTCATCAGTTTTTATGCAAGTTAATTGGCAAGGGGAGCTAAGTGACTCATTCTCTCCCACTAGAGATATTCGAAAGAGCGACCTGATATTACTCGATCTTTTCGTTCTGTGTATGAAAAGACTAGGTCATTTAATTAACGATTCTGTCTCTAACGGACGTTGGAAGTTGATCAAATTAAATAGAGGTGGATCGCATTTATCTCACTTATTCTTCACTGATGATCTCATTCTGTTTGCGAAAGCAGACATTGAACAGGTAAAAGAAATACGTGAAACTTTAAGTACCTTTTGTACAGCTTCCGGTCAAAGGTCAATCAAGAAAAGTCTCAATGCTTTTTCTCTAGGAATATTCTGACCACTCAGGCGCATTACCTAAGTGAGGCATTGGGTTTCAGTCAAACTAACAATTTAGGGTGGTACCTCGGAGTGCCTCTCTTACACGAGCAAATTAGCAAACGAACCTATCAGCATATTCTAGATAAGGATCAACAAAGACTCTTAGGATGGACGACAAATCTTTTATCGCTCACAGGGAGAATAATACCGACTCAGTCTGTCATAGCAGTGCTACCCATCTACACGATACAGACGGTCCGTCTGTCGTGTCAGCTTTGTGATGTTCTGGAGAAAATCATGCGACAATTCCCGTAGGACATGACACCTGACAACAAGAAGACGAGCTTGGTCAATTGAGGCACTGTGTGCTTTCCTAAAGCGCTAAGAGGACTTGGAATTCGCAAAATAAGAGAAACCAATGATGCCTTACTTGCAAAGTTAGGATGGTCAATGGTTTCTAAGCTAAATGCATTATGGGTTCAAATTCTCACGACTGAGTATAATTTTGATGCTAACAATTTTCCTCTTTTCTTTGATGCAATAGGAGGATCGATGATCTGGAGGAGTATCAAAGCAACTTGGCATCACGTTCTGCAAGACATGAAATGGATGATCTGTCATGACTCCAGAACGAGATTCTGGCTCAATCCGTGAGTTGAAGACTGGGGACCTCTTATCTCTCATGTAGTAGCCCCAATTTCACCAGACAATATTGAACATTGGGTTCGTCAATTTACAGACACAGCTAGTAACTGATATTGGGAAGCCTAACACTTGCTCCCGTCTTCGATCTGCATAGCTATAATAGGTATCCTTCCGCCAAAGCACTATTTAGGGCCGAACGGATAACGAACAATTTACGACTACGTCAATTTACGACTATGTCTTTGAACCATAAAGAAGTTTCGACCAACACATCCCGGAGGTCTATATGGCAGTTGTAGGGCTCGCAACGAATCTGAGCATTTTTTTGGCTCCTCTTGCATGATAAACTCCTCATGAATCAACAAAGACTGTACAGAAAATTCACTTCGGATGCTGCTTGCTACCACTGTCACATCGAGGAATCCTCTCTTCATGTAGTGCGAGACTGCCCTAAAGTCCTTTTTTTTGTTAACCCACGAGGTATCTTAGAAGGGTCTTAACTGTGAGAAGACGTCTTTAAGTCATCCACTTCCAGACTAATCCTCGCTCGCACTGAATCAGCCCGTAAGGGGTAAAGTGTTGGTCAAACAGATTTTTTCATTATCAAGACTCGAATTCAAGACTTCTGGTTAAGGGATGAGAGTGTTGAACCACTCACACCAACCTGTTTGGTTTCATTTTTTCCGACCGATTATTCCAGATCATCAGGTTATAGAATTTGTCCATACTGCCCTAAAGCCCTTAACTTATAGAATAGGTTCCCCACTCAGGTAATCTCAGCAGAGTTTTTTACGATGAACAACAAGAAGTGGCTCATGATGAATCTTCACACACACCAATTGGTAAGGAGTTTCGACTGGGCGATTATCTTTAACACAGCATGTTGGTTTCTCTAGTCCTAGCGTAATAGGGTACTCTTCGATGAGCATTTTTTTCGGCCGATTTTGCCAGATCATCAGGTTATAGAATTTTTCCATCATATTCTATTGGCAGAAGATTGGCAACAACGAACTCGACTGGGTAATTGCACTAGACAAGATCAGCTCATTTGTTGGAGTAAACCTCCTCAGAGTTGGGTGAAATTAAATACGGGCGGAGCCAACAAAAGTTCAAGCCTTTCGGCCATAGCAGGTGACTTACTTCAAGACAGTTCGGGCGTTTGGTTGGAAAGATTTGCTCAGAACATTGGTTGATGTTCCATGACAACTGTTGAACTTTGGGAAGTACTCTCAGGCCTTAACCTTGCTTGGAACCTGGGATATCGTCATATAGAATTAGAAGTAGATTCGAGCACAGTGACCAATATGCTGTCTTTCCCAACGACGAGATCTAGCTACGTCTCTTAACTCTTTAGTGGTGGGCATTGATGATCTGTGCACTCGTAACTGGGTTGTTGTTATTCGATACATATATAAGAAAAGTAATTAATGTGCAGACTGGCTTGCAAATTTTGCAGTTCAGTTCGAATTAAGAGTCACTATTTTTGAGCTCCCAACAAGGGGCTGCATACCTAACCTCTTAAAGGATGAATTAGGGATTTGTCACCCTCGTGGTTGAATGTAATTTGTAACGATTGTCTTCCCTTTATCAAAAAAAAAAAAGAAGAAGGAAAAGGACATATTAAATCTCTTTGAGACATATGACAGTTATAAGGCCTATATAACCAAGGCTTCTAATGTTCATATGAGCACATTAAAGAACGGATACCACCGTCGTTAAAGATGGGTAGAAATTTCAACAATGCTGTGATGGCTGTCTTGGTGCCACTCCCCTCAGTTCTCTTCTACCTCTCTTTTCTCAGCCATTACATTGCGAGTGCTAATAACAACACTTCTTTGTCTCCTTTGTGGTCATGGTGCGTTGATCACCCTTTTCTCTTGGTCAACTTCCTCTTCTTCTTCAACGTCAACGTCCTCTTCTGGATCATCAGCCTCTTCCGATCCAGCCACTGGGTATGTGCGTTTTCCACTTTTTCCCCTTGTTGGGTCTTCTTCGTTAGTTTTGACTTTTTAGTTGTGTGAATTTTGTGTGTGCAGATGATAGATTTATACTGGACTGTCATACCGGTGCTACTTGTTTACTACTATGCGATGTACCCATTGGCACAATATAACTGGTGGAGGTCAAGAATTGTGATCGCCATGACATGGGTGTGGAGTCTGAGACTTACCCATAACTATTTTAGGCGGGAAAATTGGCAGTGGGGTGCCAGAGAAGACTGGAGGTTCACTGATATGCGTCGCCAATATGGCAAGCACTGGTGGTGGATTTCTTTTTTCTCTGTCTACCTCTCTCAACAGGTTCTCTGTTTTAGCTTTTGATCAGTATTAGCCATAGTTATTACTTATTAGTACTCAACAAAATTTGTATTTGTTGTAAGGGTTTGTTAAAATGCCTGAATGAAGTTTCATCTACCATAAGATATTTGGCATCCCACTTGAGCAATTAACCTGCCATGAATCATGCAGATAGTAGAAGTCCAGGCAATGCAAATCTGACCTTTTTGGTGTTTTTCCTTATTCTGTGATGTAAAAATTGCAGGTGTTTTTGCTTGGTATATGTCTCCCTTTATACAGTATTCATTCCATTGATATGCCGTTGAATATGTGGGATTTCGTAGCAGTTGCTGTGTGCCTTATGGGCATCGTCCTTGCGTACTTTGCTGATACACAGCTTCATGATTTTGTGACGAGAAACAACAAACTGAAAGAGCTTGGGAAGCCACTTGTCCCATATCTGGACAGGGGCTTGTGGTGCTACTCTCGGCATCCAAACTACTTTGGAGAGCAATTATGGTGGTGGGGTTTGGTGCTATTTGCATGGAACCTGGGACAGGGGTGGACATTTTTTGGGGCTCTTATCAATAGCTTGTGTTTGGCCTATGTTACTGTGCTAGTAGAGCAGAGGATGCTAAGAGAAGAGCACAGAACTGAAGCCTATAAACTATATCAGAAGACAACTTCTGTGTGGATCCCTTGGTTCAAGTCATCCGCTACTGCCAGAAAAGACAAGGATACTTGATCTGATTTTATGTGCTTATTGTCCGCATTACTAATATGATCTGTTCTTCTTCTGTAATTGTTTATGTAAACAAATGAGTTCTCTGTTCATGATTTGATCTGAATCTTTGAGAACATATTGTATATGAAAGATCTAGTTTTCATGGATCGACCAACTTGAGGAATGCTTTTCATGACCAAGAATATAGCATTATGTAAATGTCTCTGATTCTGAAATGACCGTGAGACTATTGGATCTTTGGAAGTGATGCGTAGATAGTTAGTTGCATTGCAAGTACAGTGAACTACGGATCCAGGATGATTAAAATATGTACCGAATCCGAGTCATTGGATCCTGAACTTAAATCTGAGAAACCTGTCAACCCATTTTCGGTGAAAAGATATTTTGTTTTACAGAAAACACGTTTTACAGAAATCCAGGATGATTAAAATATGTACTGAATCCGAGTCATTGGATCTTGAACTTAAATCTGAGGAACCTGTCAACCCATTTTCGGTGAAAAGATATTTTGTTTTACAGAAAACACGTTTTACAGAAAAACAACATATCCCTATTTTCTTATCTCTATTATCATCTCTACCAACATCTTGAATAATACTACTCATCCTTTCTACATGTATTTTGTTGTCCCAAGCTTCCCTCTTCCTTCTCATCTGTTTCTTTTTTTCTTTGGGACTCTTGCCTCAAAAACCCTACATCCAAGTTCACTTGCAGTATATCTCTATATATACCTAACACAACATCCAGCAAATGTTTTCAAGCCCCAAGCTTCAACTCTCTCCGCCGCACATAGATGAGGCAGCTCCGACGGTGGCAATGAAGGCTGGAGATTGAAAGAGGTATCAGAATCTTCAAGAAAACTCGTAGCTCATTGGAGAGGAGGGAAGTAAAATCTGGTGCAGGTAAGGACGTGAAATCGTCATGGTTAGGACGCGAAGTTGGTGAAGTTGATGGAGTAGTAGTGTAGTACTATTGGAAGTTCTTATATGCATCTTTTAACCCAACAAAAAGAAACAAAAAATCTCAATAATTCAGAGGTCAATTGCAACTTCAAGCACTGGCACTTGTCTTGTGTTGAGTAGTAAGAAACGGGTTTTCATTTTAATGGAGTTTGGTGACATCGAAATAGGGTTAGGAAGACTTTGTCACTTCGGACTTCCGCCTGTGGAGTTGGGTTCGGATTTAGTGTTGGATACTATGTAAGCTTTATCACCATTTTCTTTAATATACATAATAAAGCAACTTAGCTACGCAGGCCTATTTATGGTGTTGGTATTTCATAATATTGTTTTTTTTTTTTTAATTTTTAAAAATTTAATGTTAATTTTTTAAATTTTCAAGTTAACTATTAACTTTGTAAAATTTATATAAATCTTTATATTAATATAATTTTATAAAATATGTAATTTTATAAATTTAAATAAAATTTTAAAATTTTAAGCAATTATTCAAAACGATACTTGATAGTAATTGGTATGGATAATAGTACCATATTATAATCAAATTCAATACCAAATTCGGTGTAATTAGTGATGGCAATGCAAGTATGAAATTTGGTTAAACTTGATTCATATTACTTGAGCTTAGACCAAATTAAGAGAAATAAACAAATTAGAGTAAGAGACCACAAAGAAAAATAAGAAAAGTAGAAAACAAAAATAGTATATATATAATTATAATTATAATTATATAAAAATATAAAAACACAATATATTGTATTAAAATTTATTAGTATAAGAGTATAATTACAAAATAGAAACAGGAGAAAAAACCTAAACATATTTTTATTTTCAATTTTTACTACAAAACTTAATTAAATAGGTTTTTGTTTTAAGTTTATATTTTTGGTTTTTAATTTAAAAAAAAATTGAAAAAAAAATTAAAAAAAATTAAAAATTAAAAACTGCAAAAAAAAAAAAAAAAACCAAATGATCCTAATTTTTTTTTATTTTTTTCACTTTACACTTTGAAATTATTACATATATGATAATTTATAAATCACACATTTTATTAACATTTAAAAAACTAATTTTAAAATTATGATAATGTTTGATAAGTCTATAT
>JANJEY010000009.1:43062354-43073717 GCA_024703695.1 Erythroxylum cataractarum
AAATTAGTATTTAATTTTAATTAAATTATTAAAATGTCCAAAGCTTATTATAAATAGGCTTAAGCTCTATGTAGCTAACACTTCATGCTTAACCCTCTCTGTAAAGGTTACAGAGTTCTCTCAACCTATTTTATGGATACCGTTAGAGGTCGGACACTTGTGCGGCTACTGTGGTTGAGACGGATCGGTTTCGGAAACAGTTCGAGGGATGCATCAAGATAAAGATCAAGTTTCGGAATAAGGTACGAATTAAATTATGTTTTATTATGATTCGTGTTAATCATTTTATAAAATAAATAGATCTTGATTTTCGGGAAATAAAAAATCACGAAAAAGTTTCGTGGTTATTCCGCTGCGGTCGGATCAGATCCCGACTTGATTTCCCAACAAAAACTTAAAATAATAATTTATTCATATGAAATTTTTTAAAAACAGCAGGACAAGTGCCCCCTTGCCTCTAATGTAGATCCGTCTTTGTGTTAAAGTAATATATGATACTATAAATAACGAAAAAACTCATTTTGAAAATATTTCAAATATTTGATACGGTATCAGAATTGGCAGTAGGAGTGAGAGCGGTAGTTTTGCTTAAGGTATAGTTCTTAGATACTAAGGACTCTGTTTAACAGAAATTCAATGAACATTACTAAGGTAACGAACGAAATGAGAGACTTTGTATATAAAAGATTGGATATTAGATCAGGTGGGGGAAAGGTATTAAAGAGCACCAACGGTTGCTCTAAGAGACGGGTAATATGGGAGTGATAGGGGTGGAAACGTGTTTTTTTTTTGGTGAGAAGGAAACAAGGCAAAAGGCCTAACGCTTTAAAAACGCTACAGAAGAAGCATCATGTGCCCGTGTTTGATGCAGTCCTGAATCAGGGGATGCCCAAATGGACCAACGATGGAGATGAGAGGCACCCTGTTGTGCTAAGAAATCCGCACATTAATTACCCTCCCGAAGAGTATAAATAAAAAAACAGTCCCAATTTTGCATCAACAAGCTCCTAATATCTTCAATGACGTTCAAATAAGGATGAGATCCAGGACATGAGCCCACGACCAGATAAGGGTGGAAACGTGTTTGGAATTGTGAAAGTGCGAAAAGGTATTTAACCTATTTAGAGTTAAATGTCAAGAAAGTAGATAAAGTCTTTAATAAAAAAGCTTGAATTATCTGGTGGAAACGTGTTTGGAATTGTGAAAGTGTGAAAAGGTAACTTATTGAGAGTTAAATGTCAAGAAAGTAGATAAAGTCTTTAATAAAAAAGCTTGAATTCAGGTCATTAATGAGACTTTAAATGAAGTTGTGTGAGGACCCAGTCATTTAAGTCAATCAAAAGATAAATTCTGTGAAATGGAGCGGAATAAATGAAGAGAGAGTTTTTTATATTTGGATCGAGTGAAATTTAGTTGAATGAGTTCAAAAGTTTGGTTACTATCCAATTTAGTTGAATGAGTTCAAAAGTTTGGTTCCTAACTTCTTAAATTTCGTATAAATTAGGTTAAAAGTTTGTTTTTGTTTATGCGACTAAATACCACATGAATATTTATTTATTAATCACAACAACAAAAAATTGTTGGAGCTAGAGGGTTCACTTATTTAGGAAATCTTCATTACAAGTTTAATAAGGAAAGATATTAAGTAGACTTTAACACTTCTCTTTTTAACCTAAAATTTTACCATATTAAGTTTATGGATCTTTTGTACTTATATATCTCTTCTAATTTCATCTCTTTTTAATGTGATATTTTTACTCACACTTGAAATTTTAACCATCTCCTTCTCAAGTGTGAACTTTCACATTAGACATAGACTCTCCCTTGAGTGAACTCGAGTATATCACGTCACTAAGAATCCTTCCACTCTACTGATTTGAGCTCACTAGAAGTCTCCTTGCTTTTTCACGTAGGGAGGCAATCACGAAATCCGACTACTGTCTCTATATTTGTTCCTTACCAAACCATCAATTTTGATATCACTTATTGGAGCTACATAGTTCACTTATTTGAGAGATCTTTATCACGGACTTAATGAAGGAATATATTTATAAGTTTTGACATTACACTCTAATATAAAATCACCGTCTCCATATTCTTGAGATGAGGACAAAAATTGTGAAGACATAAAACAAACACCACGGAGATGGGATTTTTGTGTCTCCGTCTATTGTCCCCACTTATGAGGATACTAACCAAACACTGTGTTAGTTTTATAGGCCCTTTTTATTTATATGTCCCTCCTAATTTCTTATGACTAATATTTTTAATTAGATTTGTTAAATAAAATCTAATTTATTTATTTTAATTTTAAAAAATAGATTATTTAGCGGAAGATTGATTATTATAACAGATCTGATTAAAATATTAGCCATAAGATTTTTACATAATTTAATGATTAGTTTTAGGTGAGTAACATTTAATGAACTTAGGAGGTTGGTTGTCCAGAGACATACTCGTGAGTCGTGATCAAAGTAACGCTGTAACTTGTACGGAAGCATTGATGTTTTAGTTAGTACTTAGTTACGCTTACACCTAAATCTTAAATATTGCTTTGACGCGTTTCCGAACGCATTTATTGGGAAACCTACAGCAATCTCTCGGGTTATAGGAATATTCTCTACAACAATGATTGTAATCATATTGTTTACTTGAGCCACGGAGATGAATTAAGCTTGATGCTTATGCTGATGCTGTGAATTTATAATTAGAATTTTTCTGCGGTCATTGTTCTCTTCATCTCCTGCCTGTGCCATTTGATCAGCTATTCTTTTACTTTTTCTTGTCAACTTTGGTAGGCGCTGTATTTGACAGTTGATTCGGACATTTGCTTGACCTTGCCTGACTACATTTCTACCTTTAGATGACCCTTTTATAAATGAATTTAGAAGTATCATTGATGGATGAGAAATGCTAAAAATGGCTGCGAAGCAGAACATGCCCGGCTTATACCCACTTACGATCTTCCTCGCACTTGTTTGTTGCTATTTTTTCCATGACGCTTTGGCACTCAAACAACAACAAACGTTGCGTTTCCGGAAGGATGGTGAGTTTAAGATACTTCAAGTCGCCGATATGCACTTCGCAGACGGCAAGACCACGACGTGCCGGGACGTGTTCCCCAGTCAGATGGCCACTTGCTCTGACCTCAATACCACCGCCTTCGTCAACCGTATGATTCAAGCCGAGAAGCCTGACTTCATTGTTTTCACAGGTACTCTTTTTTTCTTCTTCTTTTCGAAATTCTGAATGAATTTTACTTAAGAAACAAAGAAATGAAGAGGGAAAATCTGACTTTTGACACAAGTTTCTTTTTTTAATGTTTGTGTGACAGGGGACAACATCTACGGCTCTGATTCCACTGACTCGGCGAAATCACTAGATGCTGGATTTTCTGCCGCAATAGCATCAAAAATCCCATGGGCTGCTGTTTTGGGGAACCATGACCAAGAAGGGACCTTGTCAAGGGAAGGAGTGATGAAACATATCGTAGGGCTTGAGAATACTCTTTCTCAACTAAATCCTGCCGAGGCTCACGTTATTGATGGTTTTGGGAATTATAACCTGGAGATTGGTGGGGTTGAGGATACCCGTTTTGAGAATAAGTCAGTCCTCAATCTTTACTTCCTTGATAGTGGAGATTACTCAACAGTTCCATCAATTCCTGGTTATGGTTGGATCAAACCATCTCAGCAGTTTTGGTTCCAACGCACTTCTCAAAGACTCCAGGTACTAACTGCCGACCATTAACATCATTAGGACTATTGTTAAGTAGTTATCCAGCTGAATGCTGATGGAAGCTATAATTTAGGGGTTATGATCTCCTATTGAGCTGATAGATTCATGGTTTACTTCTTCACTATTTGTTAACTGACATCATACTTTCTTGATTTCAGAGGGAATATAGGAGCAAGCCAAATCCTCAGAAAGGAACTGCGCCTGGACTCGTATACTTTCACATCCCATTGCCTGAATTTGCAAATTTTGATTCATCAAATTTCACAGGGGTGAAACAAGAAGGTATTAGTTCAGCTTCTGTGAACTCAGGCTTCTTCACAACCATGGTAGAGGCGGGGGATGTGAAGGCGGTTTTCACAGGGCATGATCATTTGAATGACTTCTGTGGTGAGCTAACTGATATACAACTTTGCTATGCTGGGGGCTTTGGATACCATGCCTATGGGAAGGCTGGATGGTCCAGGAGGGCAAGGGTGGTGGTAGCTTCTTTGGAAAAGACAGAAAGTGGACTCTGGGGAGCTGTTAAGTCCATCAAGACATGGAAGCGACTTGATGATGAGCACCTCACTGCTATAGACCGTCAGGTTCTCTGGAGCAAGAATTCTGTTGGTAAGTTCGTACTAACAGCTACTTGGTCCTTCTTACTGGTTGTCTTAGAATACATAATGCATTCGCATTCGTAGTATCGCACTCTTTTTTAGGGCATCCCATTGCGGCAAGCTGGATATGTGATTGGAACCTCAAGCTATTATTCTTGGAACATTGGTGTTCAGTGCTTTTTGTGCATATGTTCTGAATAAATGTGAAGCCAATATAGTTCATTAATTTCACCAACCATCAGATGTTTATTGTCAGTGGGAAGGGAAACCACAAGAATACTAAGGAATGACTCACAAAGTCTGCAATGACTTGCGCTTATTCCCATACAAGTTGAAGCTGGATTTCTTATAGTTGAAACTGAAATTGAATGATTCCTCCTAAAACCGAAGCATTAGAGCTATTGAGAGACTGTAACTGACTGAATATTTGGCTTTTTGAACTTTTCTGTTGTACCTTATCTTCGTTTGTTAGGTTTTGCACCTGATGATGATGAATTCTAACCTCTTTGCTTGGATTGTAACAGTTCATCTCGTTTCTTTCTGAGTGAGGTGCCATGGTTTCTTTCTCTTTTCATGTCACCATATTCATTGCTTTTATGATATCATACATAATTAAGCATGGTTGTAATTATGTCTGTTCAGTATATTAGGTTTCTGTTCTTTCTATGTAGAAATTCTTATCTTCTGATACCTTCTCGCCAAGGGACAACTGAATGTTATTCCTCTTTCAGGACATTGCATAAATGCTAAAACGAATGTGCAGCATAGTGTCTTCTTAAACTATTAACTTGTTAACTGGGTTATTATTGCAATCCCATTTCCTGTTACAAGTCATTATCCTTAACTCACAAATCTCATGTCCATTGAACAGGTGTTCGAAGAAGGAAACCAGTTGGCGGGCCTTAACATGTGGTTATGGACGCATGACACAGGTTCTGAACCGGTTGGCGAGCCCAGAGTCTGACATTGTACCACTTGTTGAAATGTGCTGAGAAAATAGATATCACAAATAGAGAATCAAGAAGTAAATAAAGAACACAAGAGGTTTATTAGCGATTGGGTGTGTCTACATCTTCGGGAGCTAAGAATGATTGATTTATTAGCGAATAATTACAATAATGATTACATCAAACCAGATCTACAATAATATATTTATATGTAAACTTTAATTAGTACAATTTTATTCAAATGTTCTCTTTATCAAGGATAACCTAGTTTAGTTATGACAGTCTTAGAATTCCTTAAGAGTTCAAAATTCACCAAAAATGTGTTTTCAAAATTGTTCGGGGCATGGTTGTGTTCCAAGCTGTGGATCTCAAATTTTCTCCAAAATATGGTATGATCTCTGACACATTTGTATCTTTAGATTATGGACCATCTTATTAAGTATATAATATTAAAGATGAAAGGTATGGACGAATACCAAATTTTTTGATTTTTTACTTAACATTTACTTAAATACTCCATGCATGTGCCACTATTAATAATAATAATAATTGATTAACTAAAAAATTATCAACACATTTATAATGATTAATTAATTAATTAATTTCTTAATTAAATATGCAAAAATATATTTGTTGTTATTTTTAATTAAATATAATTAAATTATACTTAATTAATTATTTGAAATATAATTTGGCATATTTTTTGTCATTTTTAATTATATATAATTAATTGACTAATTAAAATATAATTAATAGATTGATTAATTAAAATATAATTAATTAAAATAAAATAAAATATTATTATTCATTATTAATTTTTGTTGACAAAGGTATTTTTTATTTCTTGGTTAAATATATTCAAAACATTTTTGTTGTCATTTTTAATTAAATATATTTTATATATAATTAATTGACTAATTAAATTATTGATTAATTAATTAAAATATTATTAATTAGTATTAAGTAATTATATAATTAATGAAATAAATAATAATATATATATGTTTTCACATTTTTATTAAATCATTAATTAATTAATTATAATATTATTAATTAGTATTAATTAATTATGATATATTTAACACATTAAAAAATAATTTCTTCTTTAAAATATAATTAATTAATTAATTAATTAGCTAATTTTGGGTAATTATGTAATAATACATTAATTAATTTATTAGATTATAATTTATTTATAAATTAATTATTTATCATTAGCTGTTAATTTTATTCAGTTATCATTAATAATTAAAAGTTATTTATACATTAAAATTACATAATAATATAACATGTGAGTATAAATAATGATAAAATTAAATTAAACAGGCATTATATTAAATGATTCCGAAGAATTGGAGCTAACGAGGGACTGTAACTGAGTTGGATAATTGATTTTTTGAACTTTTTTTTCTTGCGGAATTTATCTTCCTTTGTTAAGTTTTGCACCTGATTATGAAACAGTTCATATCGTTTGTTTGTGAGTGAGGTGCCTCAGCCTCATCAATCATCATCATCACGGTTTCCTTCTCTTTTCATGTCACCATATTCGTCGTTGAAATTAATATGCCTATTTAGTTCTCAATTTTTATTAGGCTTTGGTATATTCTATATCAGGAATTCCTATCTTCTGATCCCTGTGCAACTGAATGTGATTCCTCTTTCTGGACATTGCATAAATGATACGCGAAGCATAGTGTTTTCTGAAAGTATAATTAACAACACATGACATTGTTTTTCTCCTTCTCCTTCTCCTTCTCCTCTCCTTCTGGTAAGTGCAACAGTGGACTTTCAAAGATCTACAAATAAGCTCTACCCATAACCAAGTTTTGTGTGTAGAAAGGCTCTGCTCAGTGGTCACAGTATCTCCGTCACAACTTTTTTGTTACATGCATGCTAACTCTTGCTTTTAATTGGTTAATTCTTGCAACTCTTTTTCTTCTGCCTGTTTGTTAGATTTGATTTGTATGTGATTTTCCTATTGTGACCATTTGGTTGACTAATTGGGCATTTGCTTGATTAGCTGGTCTGGTTTTTCTTCTTTTCTTATTATTATTCTTATTCTTATAATAATAATAATTATTATTCTTCTTCTTATTATTTTCTTAATATTTGTATTCTTATTTGTCTTATAGTTATTATTTTGACTTCTAAACTTGCATCACATAGTTGATTTTTTTTTAATTTTTTATGTCTTATTTGCATATGAATTTACCGAACCCTCTCTATTTTGTAGGGATAAGGCAGTGTACTATCAGACCTCTCCAGATCCCGCATTGATTGGACGTGATGATGATGATGATAATAAATAATTAAATATTAAATGTCTTTTTATTTATGAATTAATTAACTAATTTTATTATAATTAAGACAAAATTTATTTTTGAATCAATATTTGTTTATTAATATATATCTTAGTTTTAAAAAACAAATTTATTATTTATAATTAAATATTTTATAATAAAAATTATTTTTAAAATTTTGAAATTAATGAATTCTAAAGATTTTTTAAATGAATTGAATAATGACTAAAATTGGAAATATTTTATTTTAAAAATTGAAAATTAAATAATTATAAATTGAAGTATATCATTTATAATTATTATTAGTAAATAATATATACATTTAGTTAATAATAATATAATATTATGTGAAAAATAAAAAAAGTTTATAATAAATTTTTATGATTTTATAAGATATTAAAATAAAGCAAAGTTAAAATTTTAACTAAACAAGTTTTTTTATGAAATTTAAGAAACGATGAACTAAAAAATAGAATTAGAAATCATACAAGACTTAGTCTGCCATGTTTTCTTGAGCCAAAATGAGTACAACCTATGTAGATTAGTGTGCAACAAAATAAGTAGTTAAGTACACACACCACGGACAAAACAAAGTACATAAAGGATTGAGCGTTAAAAAGTCAGAAGCATTTAGTTTCGGCTAGCCTTATGACTTTGTTGAAGGATGAATATAAATTTTTTTTTTATTGACAATGGCTAATCTAATACACTGTTACAATATTAAGGAAATTGCACAACCCCAAAACATTTGTTAGTTACGAGCAGATAGGAAGCTAAAAGTTAAAGATGCCATTCACTTTTCATGGCTGAAGTTATATTGAAGCGTAAATTTCTAGCTATTAGGACTTCTCTTATCAAATTTAGTGTGATTTCTGCGGGAACTAATTTTTCTACAATTATCTGCTTGTATAGACGAATGTTTCTTTCTCTCCATATTGAATGTTATTTGTTAGCCATATGATCCCATCTTCCCTGTGTAAATGAGTTAGGTTGAGGTAGATAGTTTATCAGGCACGAGAAGCCTCTAAAATTGCAACACTAGACCTCATTCTGTATAATTGAGCAAACTTTGACATTTAAAGGAATTATGGAGATTAGATGTGTCAGCTCATTCCTTTTGATTAGAGGGCAATGAGCATTTCAATTATCAAATCAGAACCAAAAATTTTCCACATCTCCCAAACTATGCTTGAACCAAGGGTAAATGTGTTCCCTCAACTTGAGCATTTGTGCAAAACTCCGGGATTGTTCTCTAATCAATTCTAACTGCCAGATATTCGAATCCTTTAAGTAGAACTCATTAATCTATTTAGCCTAAAGGGTTTCTTTGTTCACAATCAATTTCCATACTCTCCTAGTTAGCAACACTTTTTGCATAAAAGTTATGGGAACAATTCCAAGTCCTCCCTCTTTCTTTGGAATGGAAACTTCTTCCCATTTAACTTTAGCTCCCTTAGGGTTCTCTGCTTTTCCTAACCATAAGAAACCTTTGACATAATTTTCAATGTGTTTTATGACTCTCTTTGGTAAGACTAAATGGGCACTCCAATGTAAATGTAAGCTTTTTAGTACAAAATTAATGAGAGTTAGTCAAGTAGTAAAGGATAAAAATTTTTTTGGCTATAAATTAATTCTTGCATTGAAAGACTTAATCAGAGGAATGCAATCAACATATTCTAGTTTGGACGTGGTAATGAGAATACCTAGATGTTTGAAGGGAGGAGTTTGGATACTCAACCTAGCTATTCTACAAAATTCATTTTAATTCTGCACATCTGAAGAAACATATATGTTGTTTTTGCTAAAGTTAACTTCCAGACCAAAACAATTAGAAAAAACCTTCAAATTTCCCATAATTATTTCTATAAAGTATGTATATGCCCCACACAACAACATCAAGTCATCAAAAAATGCTAGGTGGGCAATCTTAAGCTCTTTACCTTTATGGTGGAATTTGAATATGCCATTGTTGCTCAAGAGTTTGGATAATGCTTCAATTACCAAAGTGAACAAGTAAGGTGAAACTAGTCTTATTCCTTTGGTATTTTTGAAGGTTTTAGTTGGCACTCCATTGATGAGAATGTTGAATATTGTTGCAGTTATGCATTCTTTAATTCGATGTACGAATTGTGATGGGAAACTAAAAGCTTTAAGGAAATTTTCAATAAAATCCTATTTGATGGTGTCAAAAGCTTTAAAGATATTAATCTTAAGAACATAGCTTTTCATGGATCTTCCCTATGGGTAGTCCTTCATCAACTCCTAAACTAGTAGTATATTATCTCTAATAAGTCTTTCTAGAATGAAAGCACCTTGAGCCTGATTAATAAGACCTTGAAAGCACTTTGAGCCTGATTAATAAGACCTTTTAATGCATACTTTAGTTTGTTGGCAATAAGTTAGGAGATCACCTTGTAAATTGTGTTACAACAAGAAATATGTATGTAATCGAACATTAAGGGTTGATTATGTTTTTTACGGATTAAACATATATAAGAGTTGTTCATCTCTTTAAACATTTTTGAAGAAGTGAAGAATTACTAATTTGCTTCAGTAGTAAACCACCTGTAACATCCTAAGTCTCTTGGAAGAAATATGCACTATACCCATCTGGACTAGGTGCTTTGGAGCGGTTTGAACTAAAAAAAAGCTTCGCTTATCTCTTGCTGAGTGAAAGGTGAAACAATATAGTCCCTCATTTTCTGGCTAATTCTATCCTTTATAACCCAACTGTTGTCACTTCCTCCATATCTATTATTGCATTCTGATCCCATCAACTTAATGAAGTGTTTGGTGCAATAACTTCAATCTTATTATGATCTATATGTTTAACCCCATTCAAATCTTAAAGCATCGAGATTTTGTTTTTGTTTCTTCAAGTTAAAATTAAAGAGTGGAAATTTTGGTGTTAGGATCTCCTTCTCTTGACCAATTTATTCTAGACTTTTGCTTGAGAAGTAAGTTATACACTAAGAGAGCTTCATTATAATCCCTCAATCTTTGTGTTTCTGAAGATCTTAAAGTATTATTATGGGGGTTCTTGTAGCAATTTTCCTGTACAATCCTCATATTCTACTTAGTATCAATAAGGCTCATAATGTTTTCTTTGACAAATTCCTTAATTGCAGATTTAACTTTTTGAAGTTTCCTTATGAGCTGATAAGCTTTGTAACCTTCAACTTCCTGTGCCTAATTTTTGTAAACCATCTCATGAAATCCCTCTTTTCTTATAAGACCATTAACAAATATAAAGGGAGCTCTAGTTGGATTGTATTGGCAAATCCTCGTAATTTTAATCCATGATGGTCAGAGAAAGCATTGTCTCCAAAATGAGCATATGAACTCGAAAATTGAGTTAGCCACTGTTGATTAACCATTGATCTATCCAAATTTTTTTAATGAGCAAAACCCCTTATTGCTTATTTTTCTAGGTAAATAGGCCGCCTACATACCTTAATTCCACAAGGCTTACATGCTGCATGAGTTCAATAAGTTCTCTGCATGATCTTTTATTGTTGATTCTACATTCCTTAGCTTTTAGAGAAGAGATTATGCAATTAAAGTCCCTTATCACTATCTAATGCCTGACTATACTTGCATTTATGATTTTGATGTTGTAGCGCCCCCTTACCATAGAGTACCCACCGGAACGCCCGTAGGTCATTCCAATACATATCCTACGATAAGAGACCACTACTGACGACCACCGCTAAACTCTCCATGGCATCACAATAATAAAACAGAAATAAGAAATTGGTAACTTTTTAAAACCAAACTGT
>JANJEY010000009.1:43181176-43196230 GCA_024703695.1 Erythroxylum cataractarum
ATTTCAATCCCAAAATAATATACCCAATATTACAGTGCCATTGGATAGAAATTTTCGCTACCGAAAATCAACCGGTTCGCCGCTTGACGATTTTTCCGGTCTGGGAATTTTCTCCAGAAAATTCCAGAAAAACTCCCTCAAAATATAAAACACTCAATGACGCACTCAGAATAATTTTTCAAACGCAAGATCCACGTTAATCACAGTAAAACTACATTCGGCACAAAAACCGGGAATGTCATGTATGCATGTACAGTTATTTCATGTGCACAAAATTCACTGTGTACCAATACTACTATGCATGAACAGTCCTAATGAAGCCCAATCACTCTCATCCTATGCCAAATTACTATTTTACCCTTCCCATTGAGGGTGGGATGTTACAGATGTCCTTCCATAGTCTATCTCTTTAGAACGTGAAATTAGAAGCACATAGTATTGACATATCAAAATAGGCATTAGTACCTTGCATTTGACAGTTCAGATGTATAAGTTGATCAGATTCCTTACCTGTTTGTATCAACATTTTATCTAGATTATATGCATAAATGATCCTTCCATTGTAATGTGTGAGTATGATTCGAGAATGTCTACCATTCAATGCCCAGAAAACTAAGACACTTCTGTAGATGAGGCATCTTTATTTTGGTTTCATTCAAATCCATAATCAGTGGCTTCTTCTTTAAGATAACCTCTTTTACAGATTGACATTTAATAAGGTCATTTAACCCTATTACATTCCATATTTTAATTATCATGTTATTAGGTAAGAGGTTGAGATGCCCTTAATATGCTTTTCCCTTTCTTCCTTCCTAATCTTCTTCTGTTATTGGTAGTAGGTTCTAGTTCCTCTTCTTTTTTATTCTCAAGTTGTTCAGTATCTTTATCACTAAATATACTAGCAATACCAACATCTTTATCTCCCACCTATCTGTTATGCTTAATCATACTATTCGTAGCAATAGTTGATTTTTCTATTTTAGGATTCTCCATTTCATTATCTTATGTTTGTGATGAAGATACCTTGTTTCCCTGATATGTATTCAGATCATTGCTCAAGGTGTTAGTAGTAGGTGAGATATCTAGTCCTATTAGCTCAATGTAATTGCCTGTGTTGAAGGTTTTCCCTTTTGGATTCCATATCCTATTGATTTTTTTTTTGTTTCTAGGGATACACAATGACTATCTCCATTCTTACAAGTTCCCGTCTTCTCCTAGCTTCATGACAAGAATAGTCTCTCACAATTCAAGATTTTTTTAAACTTCTACACACATTTTAACATAACAAATTCTCTCCATGCGTGCAGTTTAAGTGTTCGTACTAATTGGCTTACTTATGGAGTTTGTTAAGAAAATGAGCCATTTAATAGCCCGGAATTGTAAAAACACATTATGAAAATTCACCTAAATTAGGATGTTATTAATGTTACCTCTATCAAGTTCAACTCCTGGCCTCCATTTATGAAGGAACATAAGTTGTCCCCTAATATGCCAAGGTCTTTGTTCCAAGATCTCATTAAAGCAAGTCTCATTATTGCATTTGAAAATAAAAGTGGCATCCTCCATAAGTATTATTCTCTCCAGTCCCTTCTTACCCTAACTATCCACTACCCATGTTTGCATTAGTCGAAAAGCAAGCCTTTTACTTCAAAAGAAACTAACTAGTGTAGAGGACCAAACTAATGTGCTTGCTTTAAGAAAATCTATAATTGGGATTAGAATTAAATCCACCATAGCTCCTTTATAGTGTTTGAGATTGCATTTAGTCTATTGAATAACTATTTTATCCTTCCATGTACCTGTGAAATGACTAGAGAAATTAGCATGATTAGTCTTTGGCGCTAAAGTATCCCCAGTTGTTACTACTTGTGAGTCGCAAACTAGCTTAAGATATTCTTCCATACTGAGTTTTTTCCTTTTTCCCTTGAAAGCTTGAATCCTTCAGTTGAAGATGGTTTCAGAGTCAAGTTCTGATTGTCCACAGATCTGAGACCCTCAAATAGAATTGCCTCCACTTGGTTATACCAAGATGACAAGGTATCTATAAAGCCCACAAAAAGAAAAAAAAGAGCCCAAATTTAACAAACTAACCTAACCCATAAAAATTAAAACAGAGGAGAGTATAAATTAAGAAGAAATTAGATAGGTAATAAGAAACCTATCAAAAAGTTTTCTTCTTCTCCTCCTTTTCCTTTTTCCAATAGGTAAATTTATATAAAAAATACACCATCTTTCTCTTACATGTGAAGCTTTTCTCATTTATGCCCCCATTTTGTTTACTTTGCACTAAATTAGTGAGGAAATTGTGGATATTAACAATCCAAAAATTCCTTAGAATGGCATATAACTTTACATAGATAGAACTTTTTCCAACAACAATCTTGTTCCTTTTATTTTTGATTTTTAATAATCCTAAACTTGTTAATAATTGGAAAGTATATTGTGATTGTTTGGGACAATAATTTTGAAGTCATAAGAAAAATAAAAATAAAGAAAAGGTGGCTGAAAATGAGAAGAAGAGTAGGTAGGAGGAGAGGAGAGGGTGAAGAAGAAAACAATTTAAGAAAAATTGAGATATATTAAGGCTCAAAATAGGAAATGTAAAAATTTGAGGGTAAAATTAGAATTTTAATTCATATAAGGGTATCTTGTAATAATAAAAATGGGGATAAAATAGGACTTTTAGTAGTTAAGGGTATTTTAATAATTATGGTAGTTTGGTAAAGTAAGGATATTTTAATAATTAAGAATAAAGTGGAAAAGGAGATAATTTTAGATTATTAAGTGTAATTGGGTTGAAATTTTTCTTAAATAAGTCTAATAGAATTTTGTAATGTTTATGTTTGACGGATGAACTAAAGAGGAGATTGCACTTATCAATTAGTTGAGTCCGAAAATTAGGTTATGATAACCTAAGACTATACTCTTATAATAGTCTACGATTTTTATTAAACTTTAAATTTTGTTATTAATAAAGTAAATCATATTTTGAAACAATCATTATTTAAATTAATGATTAATAATTACATATATAGATCTCTAAAATATATTAATTGTTTTTATTAAACAAATAATTAACAAAGTACAAAAACTTTCCATATTTATATTTTGTTACGTATTATAAGGCGAATTGCTTGACAGTTTGGTAAAAAAATTGTTAATTAAAATTTTCAGTTTTGCACAAGTACAGTTAAGAATATTATGGTAAATAAATCACGTTCATGAAATTAAATAGAGGCCGACTTATAATATGTTGAGAATAAATTGTGTAAATTGTGAATCTATGGCTTGCTTAGGATAAGCTATATTCGATGATCATAGATTGATGGGTTGTTTAAAAATAAGAGAGCGATGACTAGGTACCTGTCTGTGGAGTAGGTATCAAGGCTTCTTGAGTTTCGAAGATGTCTTATGCTAATGACTATGTACCGGAGTGGTATTGAGATATCTTAAGTCTTAGAAATATCCTATATTGAAGGCTAGGTACTATAGTGGTATCAAGGTACTAGATTAGATTGAGAAATTAAGGTACCCTATATCGATATGTATATATCTAATTACATTTCTACTTAATAAGTGATTATGATGAGTAGAGATAAGCCGACAGACTATTGAATGTAAGCCTATTGGGTTAGGCAAGGCCCATATAATTTAGTTAATAATGAGGCAAAACATAAATGATAGTAATAAAGTAATATTAGTATTAATCACTTCTAATGATAAAATTTTGGATGTTTGTCGAGTGTTTAGATAGGTTGAGTATTGTTGTGTATTTTAGTATTATATATATATGTTAATCCTTTGTCTAATTTTTATCTATATTGAGTTATTTAATTTTAAAGGTTACCCTTATTGAGTTGGCAACTCACTCCTTAACAGTATATTTTTTTAGAAAATAGAGAGATTGTCGATATCCCCAGTGCGTGTGATTGCCAGAGTGGAGTTTAGGGCCCAACATATTAAATTGAGTAAAGTTATTTTATTACATATACTTTTGAACCTGACAGTTCTGATAGTTGTGCTCATATAAATAATTTTTCTGACTGACGAACATCATTTTTGAAACTAATGAGGATTTTGGTAATTAATGATATAATTGAGGAATAATTTGGATAAATTATGGTTTAATAATTATGGATGCGTCACATTTTGGTGGTATTAGAGCCAGGTTTATGTTTCTAGGGACAAATTAAGTAAAAGAAACTAATAATAAGCTTTTGTCTCAGCTAAGATAGTTTTAAGAGATGATACTACTACCATAGACGACTAGAAAATAGAGTAATTTGATCATGCTTCGAATGTGCCCGATCAAGGGGATGCAAAAGAAAATCTAGTTTTGACCGTTTGGTGTGTACTTTGGAAAGAAGGTTACAATACATTGTTTTATTATTTCAAGGCAACACACTAACTTGGTAAAAGTCAATGAAGAGATCTTTACGAGGCACGATAGATGAATTAGGAGGAACCTTAGAGAGAATTTAAAGACAAATACACTCAACGGATATATCATGATTGAAAGAAGATGGAGTTTATAAGTTTAGTTCAGATGGAGGAGATATCAGTGGCAGAGTATGGGGCTTGCTTTATGGCTTTGTCTAAGTATTCATTGGAGGCTGTCACAAAGCTAGAGGACAGATGTTATCGATTTGAGCAGGTTTTGAGGTTGGAGATTCATTTGGGTTTGGGAGTTACTACTTTTGATTTCAAGAAGTTGGTAGAGGCTACATTCAGAATAGAGGATGTGATAAAACAAGGTAGGAGAACAGGATTTTTAAAAAGGCAACCTGAGAGTCATTTTTAAGAAGGGAGTTGGTTTGTTAAGAGGGGTGTTAGTCATTCATGGTATATTAGTGTAGGGGGATCTAGGAAAGTCGATGCTACATCAAGAAGAAGTGGTAGTTTCTATAGGTTTGGTAGAGAATGAGGAGTTAATAGGGATTTAGGACAACATAGCACTGTTAATGCACCATGGATTGGATCAGACAATGGGGTTAGTTAGAGGTTCAGAGGACCTTTTAATAAAGGAGTTTGAGGGTTACAAAGTTCTACTACCTATGGAAGAGTTCACAGAGGATCATGTTGGGTATATTTACAGAGGAGTTGTCTGATAGTAGGGAGGAGTTCGAGAGTGAGGGTAGAGTTGATAGTATGTGGAAAGAATGTTGCTTTTGGTTTATATAAAAGTTCAGGTAGAATTGGTAGTAAAGGTGGTCGTAGAGAAGTTGGACACTAACCAATGATAGGTATAGGTACTAGTGGGACATCCTCAACTTAGGATCAAAATTAAGTGAAGGTATACCATATAACGAGGGAGGAGGCACCCACAACCAATGATGTCATTTTTGGTATGATTTCATTATTTGGTATTAAGATTTATGTGTCAGTTGACTCGAGGTCTACTCATTCTTACATTTCTTTATAGTTTGTCTCTAGAGTTCCTAGGAGGTTAGTCCATTAGGACATGATAAGAGACTGTGTGGTAGTAAATGGTGTAAGGAGGGGGATGCTAGTGATAATTGGTAGAGGAGAGCTATTAGTTGACTTGATAGTGATGAATTTAAAGGAATTTGTTGTAATTATTGGGGATGGATTGGTTGGCATAGCATCAGGCTATAATGAATTGTTATATGAAGGAGGTGATGATAGAGTCTTCAGGTAAATTGAAGGTGATATTTATAAGGGATTGCAAAGTGGTTCCAACATGTGTGATCTCGACCAAGGCTGCTAGGCAGCTGATATTAAATGAATGTAAGGCATATGTTGAGGGAGGTGAGTCTTGTGTTAGAGGATATTCCTATGGTGAGAAAATTTTAGAGGAATTCTTAGATGATTTACTGGGTTTACTGTCTCAATGGGAGATAAATTTCATCATTGAGATTGTACCCGAAGTTACACCGATTTCTATTACACTTTATAGGATGTCTATTGTTGAGTTATATAAGTTAAAAAATCAGTTAGAGTAGTTTTTAGAAAAGATATTTATTAGATCAAGCACATCACCCTAGAAAGTTCCAGTGTTGTTTGTGAAGAAAAAATATAGTTGTATGAGACTTTACATAGATTACTAGCAGTTAAAAAGGCTGACAATGAATAACTAGTACTCATTACTGAGGATAAATGATCTTTTAGATCAGCTAAGGTAAATTATCACATTTTCTAAGGTTGACTTGAGATCGTATATTGACAATTGAGGATAGATGAGTTAAATATTCCCAAGATAGTTTTTTGTACTCAGTATAGCCATATAAGTTCCTATGATGCCTTTCGGGTTGACTAATGCACTAGCTGCATTCATGGCATTAGTGAATATGACTTTTTAGGAGTATTTAGATTGATTTGTGATAATGTTTATTAATGATATATTGGTGTATTCGAGGAGTAAAGAGGAACATGAGCAATATTTGAGGATTGCGCTTTAGATTTTGAAGGAGAGATAATTGTATGCCAAGTTGAGTAAGTGTGAGTTCTAAATGGAGCAAGTAATTTTCCTTGAATTTGTGGTGTCCTGAAAGGGAATAATGCTTGATCTTGCTAAGGTAAAGGCAATTATAGAGTGGGAGCTTGAAAGAAATAAATCAAATATAAGGAGTTTTCTGGGAATTATTGGGTATCATTGGAGATTTGTAAAAAGATTTTAGATGATAACTAGCTAGTGATGAAAGGAGTTCGATTTCAGTTGACTAATTAGTGTTACGAGAGTTTTGAGGAGCTTAAGCAGAGATTGACTTCTAGCCCAATTTTGTTGCTACCATCTAGAGGTGGAAGTTTTGAGGTATATATTGATGCTTCTAGGGTAGGAGCATAAGAAAGTGATAGCTTATAACTCTTGACAAATGATATTACATAAGTTGAATTATCACACCCATGATCTGGAGTTATTAGCTACTATGCATGCTCTTAAGATTTGGAGACATTATTTGTATAGGAAGACATTTCGAATCCTTAGAGATTATAAAACCTGAAAGTATATCTTAACTTAGAGGGAGCTAAACTTAAGGTAGAGAAGATGGATCGAACTGTTGAAGGATTATGATTGTACTATTGATTAATATCCAAGGAAGGCTAATGTAATGATAGATACTTTAATTAGGAAAAGCTCTAGCGTGATGGCTAGTTTGAGCATACATAGTATGAGACCATTGGTGGAGTTAAGAGCACTGGACGTGAGATTGAAGATTGATTATGTGAGTGGTTTATTAGTGACATTACATGTTCAACTGGATTTGGGGGATATAATCAGAGAGGCACAAGCTTGGGATTCTTATATGATGCAAATGAGAGAGAGAGTGCAATAAAGTAGGGGGACTAGCTTTTTAGTGTGAGTAGATAAAGTGTTAGTGATTAGGAGGTGATTTTGTGTGTCAGATACTAATAGACTATGAGAGAAGATTATAAATGAAGCGTATAGCACACCATATGTTATGCATCCTTATACTTAAAAAAGTATATAAACTCGAGATCTTATTACTAGTGGCTGAAGATGAAGAAAGATGAAACAAAGTTTGTGTCGAGGAGTTTGACCTATAACCTAGTCAAAGCAAAGAATCAGGCACTAGCAGAGAAATTAATACCCTTAGCCATCTGTAGGAGTGGGAGAAGATTACGATGAATTTTATGGTAGTGTTATCGAGGACCAGATGTAAAAATGATTTAGTTCGGGTGATTGTGGATAGGTTTACTATATCAGCTCAATTCTGACTTATATGAGAGACATACTTCTTGGACAAGCTCGCTAAGTTATATGTTAATGAGATTGTAAGGGTACACGAAGTTCCAATGTCCATTGTATCAGATCAAAATCCATAGTTTACTTCTCGATTCTAGATTAGTTTATAGACAACTTTGAAGACTAGGTTGAATTTGAGTATTGTAATTTGCTTTCAATTAGATGCCCAGTCAGATTGTACGATTCAAAAGTTGGAGGACATTGTGAGGGCTTATGTGTTGAATTTTGAGGGTGATAAGGATATATATCTATCTTTGATAAAGTTTACATATAACAATAATTATCACTCTAGCATCAATAAGACACCATTTGAGGCATTAAATGATAGGTAGTGTAGAGATCCGATTTACTAGGATATAGAGGGTACCAAATTGTTAGAGGGATTGGAGTTGGTTCAGGAGATGATGGAGAAAATAAGGGTGATAAGGCAATGTTTGAAGGCAACTTAGGATCGACAAAAGAATTATGCCGATCAATATCATCGGGATATAGAGTAAAACGATAGAGATATGGCATTTTTACGAGTATCACCTTAGAGGGGAATTTTAAGGTTTGATAGAAAAGGGAAGTTGAGCCCGAGATACACTGGGTTATATGAAATCGTACAACATGTATGGTCGTTAGCTTACAGACCAGCCTTACCTTTAGAGTTAACAAAAATTGATGATGTGTTCTATGTGTCGATGTTGAAACGGTACTAATTGGGTCTTAGTCGTATTATATCAAGGCCTGAGATCGAAGATGCAAATGATATGACCTATAAGGAGGAGCTAATGGAGATACTGGATAGAAAGATTAGGAAATTAAGGATATAGGAGATTTCAATAGTGCGAGTTTTATGGAGTCATTATCATTCTCCAAGAGAGGTTATTTGTGAGATAGAGGATGAGGTTCAACGTCAATATCCTCATTTATTTTGATTCTTAGGTATGTAATTTAATTTCAATGATGAACTTATTTTTAAGGGGGAGAATTGTAAAGCCCATAAAAAGAAAAAGAGAGTCCAACTTTATCAAAATTAACCCAATCCATAAAAAATTAAAACATAAGAGAGTATAAATTAAGAAGACAACAAATTGGTAATAAGAAATCCAATGAAAAGCTATCTTCTTCTTCTTCTCTTTTTTTTTTCAGCTGGTAAGTGTAAAAAGAAAATATATCTTTTCTAGCACTAAGACTTTTCTCATGTATTCCCTCATTTTGTTTGTTTTGTAGTAAATTAAAGAGAAAATTGTAGGGATTAATAACCCAAAAGTCCCTCAGAAAGACATATATAAAACTTCACATAGGTAAAACTTTTTCCAGCAACAATTGTAGGCCTTCTATTTGTGATTTTTAATCATCCTAAACTAGTTTATAATTGACAAGTATATTGTGATTGTTTGGGATAATAATTTTGAAGTCATGGGAAAAATAAAATTAAAGCAATGGTGGCTGAAAAATGAGAAAAATGGGAGGTAGGGAAAGAGGAAAAGGCGAAGAAGAAGACAATTTAGAAAATTTTAAGATATATTAAGGGGTAAAATAACAAATGTAAAAATTTATGGGTAAAATAACAAATGTAAAAATTTATGGGTAAAATTGGAATTTGATTCCTAGAAGGGTATTTTTGTACTAATAAAAAATGATGGTAAAATAGGACTTTTAATAATTAAGGGTATTTTAGTAATTAATGTGGTTTGATAAAGTAATGATATTTTAATAATTACGAATAAAGTGAAAAAGGGAATAATTTTGAAATATTAAGTGTAATTAAATTAAAAAATTTTCTTAAATAAGTCTAATAAAACTTTATAATGTCTACGGAAAGACGCATTAAAGAATATATTGGACTTATCAATTAGTTGAGTCCGAAAATCAGGTAAGAATAACCTTAGATTAATAGGTTGAGAACAATTTTGTAAATTGTGAATTTGTGGCTTACTTAGGATAGATTATATTCGATGGTTATAGATTGCTGAGTTTTTTAAATATGAGCGAGCAATGACACTTGTCCATAGAGCAAATACTAGAGCATCATAAGTCTTGAGGATGTCTTGTACCAATGGCTAGGTACTAGAGTACGAAATATCCTGAGTCATGGGAATATCCTGTGCTTATGACTAAGTAATGGAGTAATACCAGGACACCATATTAGATTAACGAATTAAGGTATCCTATATCGATACTTATAGATCTAATTATATTTCCACTTAGTCAGTGATGTGATGAGTAAAGATGAGCCCATAGATTATTGAATGTAAGCCTGCTAGATTAAGCAGGGCCTAAACAATTCACTTAAAAATGAGGTAAAACATAAAAAATAGTAATAAAATAATATCAGTATTAATCATTACGAATGATAAAATTTTGGATTTGTTGAACGTTTGGATAGGTTGAGTATTGTTGTGAAATTTAGATTATAATTATGTTTTAATTATTTGACTAATTTTTGTTTATATTGAGTTATTTAATTTTAATTTAGGATACACGGTCAGTTATCCTTATTAGGTAGACAATTTACGTATTGCCACTTAATATCACTTAATTAAGGCAGTTTACTCTTACCAAGTAGACAATTTGTTGATAAACTCAATGCAGTTGATTGGTAGAGTATAGTTTAGGTAGGACCAACAAATTCAATTGAGTAAAGTTATTTTATTGTATATACTTTTGAATGTGACAGTTCGGATAATTGTGCTTATACAAATAATTTTTGCAATTGACGAACATTATTTTAGACTAATGAGAATTTTGGTAATTAATGGTATAACAAGGAAATAATTGGGATAAATTGTAGTTTAAAAATTATTGGAGCATGGCAGCACCTGTTTCAGATGGTATATTGCCCAAGGAATGAAACAAGGGCAGTTTGTAAAAAATCTTAATGAGATGCTGGTGCCCTTCTCTCTAAAACTTTTTCTACTAGAGTGGCTATTGGCATCCTTTTGACTTCGCATGCGTTACGTTGACGTACAACTATCAGTTGCTCTGTTCTCACAATTTGGAGATTGTAATGTTCATATCTAACCTCCTTACCATTTATAATTGAATTACTCGTCTCTCCATCTCATAAGGAACCTTTTTCAATACCCATTTTGGTGCTTTGCCATGTGAACCATCTCAGCCCCCATTACAATATTTGCTGACCACTACAAGCATAAAAAGAAACACAATTATTGGTCAAGAAAAGCGACTAATTAGGCTGGCTAGATCCAAGCTTATCCGTTTGACCATGGAACTTGCAGTCCCATTTGACTTTCTCCTCTATATAAGTTCCTCTTTCTGATCATCGCTTGTATAAGTTCCTTTTTCTGATCATCGCTTATCCTTGGTTGCTTAACAATGGCTGCCTCCAAAAACTTTGCCACATTGTGTCTCCTCGTGGTCCTGGCTGCGAGTCTCTGCATGACCACCGTGCATGCGCAACGCCGTGTGATTGATTTGTGCGCAGGGTTCAAACCAGGGCCGTGTAACGGCGTCATCAATTGCTTTGTGGCGGACCCAGTCTGTGGTGCTAACGGCGTCACCTACACCTGCGGCTGCCCTGAGGCCGCCTGTGCTCGTGTTCTAGTTGTCAAGCGAGGACCATGTTGAACGTGTGCATCCATCCTCCAAACACCAAGGAATAATTACCGTACACTAATTTTATTTGTATTTTGTAATCTCAAAGTAATCGCTGTAAGTGGTCAACTTGTTATAAGCCATATTATGCATGTAGGTGAATAAAATGAAGATGGGAGGAATCCTCCTTTTCATGCTTCTTCGATATTATAATTGCTACATTTGTGTGTTCTTGCCAAAGTGTCCAAGAAGATATATTTAAATAATATTAATTGATACACAGACTTATTCAATATTAATTAATTAATTATTACTAATAACTATCACTTATTTTATTAGTCGTCAAAATTATATGTAATTTTTTATAAAGCTAATGATTTTTTTTTAAAATTCAGACCACCAATTTAATTAAAATGTTTGAGAAAAAGAAATACATAATTAGAATTTTGTTTATCCTTCCAATTAGAAATATATTAATTTTTAGCATTTTATTTTTAAAATAGTAATAAGAAGATTCAAACCTAAAACAACTTAACTTTTAGTTTAACTGATATAATTTCCCATATAAAATAATGATAACTACAATTTGACTTATAATTTCAATAATTAAAAATTTTAATCGGTTCGGTCTGTTTAACCATAAAAATCTTGAACTGTCTAACTCTCTAATTCGATTTATTTTAATAACTCTTGTTATTAAAAATTAATCAATTTATTAATTAATTGATCAGTTTTTATAAATTAATAAGTTCTTATAAATCAAAATTAATTAATTAATTTTCATTTAACAATCTCATTTTTTAATTAAACTTAATTTCTTTCAGTTATATTTCAAAATTTTTAATTTTTTAGTCAATTTTATAACAGTCTAATATTAATTAAATCTTTTAAATCTTAAATTCTTCTATATGATAGTTATTAAATTTAAAGATTGCAGGCCAAGCCCTCAACAAAAGACGGGCTTTTTTATAGCCCATGAATCCAGGCCCCTAGTAGCAAAGAATTGATCAATTCAAGACTGCAAAAGAAAAAGAACTAGTAAAAAGGGTTGACACCTGTAGATTCTTCCACAACGTTCATTCATTCATTCCTAACCTTTCTGCCTACTCATTCTTTTCTTGTTATTGTGATCATCGCCCAGCAAAAGCAAAACTTGAATTCTCCAAGAAACCAACAAACAAGGTTTAGGGTTGGGGTTACGGCTAACCCTTTCCTCACAAAGATCTGATGTCCAGATCCTCCGTATTCCATTCGCTATGCACCCTAATTGCCGTGTTTTCTCTTTTTTTCTTGCCGGCAGTTGTCGGATCGGAGCGCCACGGCGCGATGATAATTGAGCAAGTAACCGAGAAGGAGAGCGGCGGCGTGTGCGCGTCAATCGCGGCCCCTGCGTCCTGCCCGGTCACTTGCTTCCGCGTGGATCCAGTCTGCGGCGTCGATGGGATCACCTATTGGTGCGGTTGTCCAGATGCCATGTGTCACGGCGCTCAAATTGCGAAATTGGGGGCTTGTGAGGTCGGGAATGGTGGTAGCGCTTCTCTTCCCGGTCAGACTCTTTTGTTGGTTCACATCGTTTGGCTCTTCCTGCTCGGCTTTTCTTTACTTTTCGGCCTCTTTTGAACCAATACTACTATTTGTGTACTTATTTTTTTTTTTAAATTTTTGTGTTGAGAGAAGAGAGTGAAATATTATGTACGTACATGAAGCTAATTCTTTGATGAACTGATGGCATTCTGTTTCGATTTTTTCTTGTAATTATGGCGCTATCTTGTTCAATCTTCTTGCTAGTTCTTTCCTAGTCGTTGCCTGGTGTTTTTTCAACTGCCATGTTGCTAACACAATAGTTGGAATGTTACGGATATCTCTATGAGACCGTAGAACGTGAATTAATTGTTGAATCAGAAGCTACATTAAGATTTTAGGAGCGGGATTTTGATTGCTTCAGAAGTTGACAACATAGAATAGGGAAAATCTGGAAGAATCCTGTATATCTGAGGACATCTCTCGGGTGTTTTTGCCACTCCTGAATGATTGTGGAGAATTTTCCAGATCCATCATCAATAACCTTGTAAAGCAATCAGGTATGCTTTCCAGGAATACAGACACCTGACGTCGATCTGCAGCACACAAATTTCAAATTGATCATGTTTCGATCTTCCTCGTACAAAGACGATCAGATCCCATTCCACGCAGTCAGATTTACTAATGATCTAATGTTCCATGTATTTTTTGTGGTTGGGAGTTGATGAGAATTGCTGATCTGGATTAAGATCAAATGCAGATGCAACTGGTTTCTAGATGAATCATCCTTTTGGGGAATGATGAATTCACCTGGCCACAGATCAAGTTATAATGAATTCACCCTCTCAACCGATTCAGATATAAAGAATTTGAATAGAACTTAAAGAATTTTAGCAGGGAAAGGCCCAAAAAATAACTGACAAAAAAACTACTAAAATTGATGTGTATCTATTTTTTAGAAATGAGTCAAATTGCGGAAGGTTTTATGTTCTTTATACCATTACTTATTCTTCATCTGGTCTTTCCCAGCCTCCGTCACACCTATTCCCCTTCGAATAAGCACTAGTCCTTGGAGGTTTCCACCGCAGCACGCAGGCTCATTAGGCATCGGGATATTGTTCCCATATCATCTCCCATTAAGCTAAATATGGAAAGTTCGGTATCTAATGCATTGGGATAGTGTTGCTTTAAGAATATCTGAGATGTTGTTGCCAAAGAATACCGACTTGTCATTTCTCAATGAAAAGCATGAAGACTTCACCACTAACATTGTGAACTGTGCGTTACTATTTTGGTTTAACTTTGTTTTATTCCTTATTTAAGAGTGGGGAACAATTCTGTTTTGTTAGATATGCCTTGAATCTTCGACTTATTATTAAGAAATATTTTCGATACTTTCAATATTTTGTGTTGGAGTAATATATAATCCCTATATGTTTTTTTGATTAGGATGTAGTGTCAAAGCTTACGAGTATGTTCCCTCGCTAAGCTCATGATGAAAATCTCTTGAATAAGTGGGTTCTTCAGAGCCAACAACTGGTATCAGAGATTTTGGTTTTGTTTGAATCTATTAATCAAGTATAGAGATGTCATCACATAGCATTAAGATTGATACATTTATTGGGAAAAACAAATTTAGTCTTTGGCGCATCAAGATGCGTGCTCTATTGAAGCAACAATCGATTTGGACACCGCGTCCAGAAAAGAAGCCAGAATCAATGGATGAGTCCATTTATGCTAAACAAGAAGAGAAGACGCAATCAACCATTTTGTTATGTCTGGCGAATGAGATAATTTATGAAGTAGCTAATGAAGATATTGCAGTAGGTCTATGGACGATGTTGGAAAGCCTATAAATGATGAAATCCTTAGCTAACAAGTTGTTATTGAAGCAACGTTTGTTTGGCCTTCGTATGAAGGAAAGTATGCCTATGAAAGAACATTCGGAAGAATTCAACTCTATTTTAGTAGATCTTCAGAATGTGGATGTTAAAATAGACGACAAAGATGTTGCCCTAATTTTGTTAATCTCTCTGCCTCCGTCAAATGGAAATTTTGGGAATTCTTTTGTTGTTGGAAAAGATACTATCACTTTAGAAGAAGTCAACTCCAGCGTTCGTACCCTAGAGCTTAGGCTTAAGGTATTTGGAAATATTGGAGAAAGTTCTGTAGTTGGATTGGTGGCTGCAAATTCTGAAAAATCGCAAGGACGTCCTAAGAAAAGAATAGGAAAGCGGAAAGGCAAAAGAAGGTCTGAGTCTAAA
>JANJEY010000009.1:43288034-43299049 GCA_024703695.1 Erythroxylum cataractarum
AACAAGGACAATTAAAACATTTACTCCATAAATTTTGGATACAGTTGACTTTCCTGGCAAGGTGATTACATGTTGCTTTATTTTATTACTTTAATGGGCTACTTTGGGTTGTTATTGGAAAAGTAATGTTCAAACTAATTTCTTTTGCTAATAAAAAAACTTGCTAGTATGCTAATTTAATGACAAGATCACAAAAATACCTTATGTTTTTTCTATTAACAAAGAATCCATTCCTATAAGATGGCTCATGGTGATCAAATTCTAGTGACTGATATTAAATTTATGGTGGTGAAATTTTGGTGGCTAATAATGTTAAACTTATGGTTATCAAATTCTATTGACTAATGACATATAAGTTTAAGGAGAATTTTTTAAAAGATTATACTCAATTTAGTAAAATAAGTTTTTTTTAAAATTTTATTTACTTAAAGGATAAAAATTAGATTAAACCTTTAATTTCAATTTTGTGATTCAATATTTCTAAAAATATTTATATTTATTCAATAATTAAATACATTATTTTTATTAATTTTTAGTGATAAATTTAACAAGAGTAATACATAACATGATTTAGAAGTAAAATGTATTTATTCAGTAATCACATAATTCTTTGGCATAAGCCTCATACTGGTAGAGTGTTTAGTTCATTTGAAGAATTTTTATTTCTTCTTATTTTGTTTATTTTTCTTGCTCCTTTGTACTTCAATTTAGTTTGTTTGGTGAAGAAACTTTAAATGGGTGATCTTTGAGTTTGGTAGCTTGAGCCAAACTTTGTCGTCATAGAAGAATCATTAGAGGCTAAGGAAAGACTCATTGCAAATATTTAATCAACTGTTGTCACTAAGAAACAGAGAAAAAAAGTGATTATTTGTCATATGCAAAGGCTAATTAAGAATTTAGTTAGTTATAAGGTGATTATATGCATATTTGTTTAATGAGTTGCTTTGAATTATCATAATCGAATAATTTTTTTTTGTTGGGTTGCTTTGATTGCCTTGGGTTCCTTTGATTGCTTAGATAAGAAAGAGAAGAACCACTGAATATGAATGGATAAGTTCCTCCATTGATTTCGTACAAAGAAAAAATTTATCAGTATAGTAGTTTAATAGTAAGATTAAAAAAAATATTCCATATTACCTTATATATATAGAGGTCAAATTTTAGTAGATTTGTAGATGATAGTATTAAACTCATAAAGAAGAAATTTTAGTAGTTTGACCATTAAAATTGATCTTTTTTTTAAAACCATGAATACTATAACGAATTAGTTATAATAAACATGAAGTTACAATCATCTTCAAATAAATATAGTCCCAAGACTAAAAATACTTAAAAGAACATTAAAGAAAGAGGATGATATGTTCAGATGACACTTAGAAACCAACTATAAGATTTGTTTTGCTTATTGTAAGACTTTCTACATATATAAAAACATCAAATCAATGACATTTACGCTTAAAGAGATATTTTTGAAAAATTTAACATTAAATTAGTAAAAATAAACATTTGAAAACTTTAGTTCACTTAAAAGCTGAAGAATTGAATTGTATTTTTTCAAAACAATTTTGGTTTAATATTTTTAAATCATTATGCTTTATTTGATAATCACATTTCTTATTTATTTTCAATTTTTATTAATAAATTTAATAATAAGACTAATACATTATATTTTTTAAAAAGTATAAAGATTGTTTTTCTTGATAATATTATATTATATATAAAAGACTTCAAAGATTGTTTCAAACATAAGGTTTGGTTTGAAAAGAAAGATATAACTAACCATTTTATCTGTTTCGAACTAAACTTAACTGTTTCCTTCTAATACTCGGTGGCTTGATTCTTGTTCTACTACTCATGTTTCTAATATTATGCAGAGATTCCATACAATCCAAACCATAAATCTATAGAGAACTTTTTGTTTGTAGGAAGTCGTAAAAAGTTCCCAATTGAAGACGTAAGGACTCAACATTTAATATTAGATACTGAATATCACCTAGATCTAATACAAACTCTCTATATATCTTCAATCCTAGAAATTTGATTTATGTTACTAAACTTGATGAAAGTGAGTTTACTTTTAAGTTTGGTGATGGTTGTTTAGTTTATTTAAACATAATTCCATTATTGGTTGTGGAATTCTTATGGATGATTTATATATATTAAAAATTGATTTTAAATTTTTTGAATTCTTATGTTCTGTTTATCATACCATTGGAACTAATTGCAATATGATGAATGATAATTCATCTTACTTATGGCATAAATGTTTGGGTCATATATAAAAAAACATATTAGAAATATTGGTAAAGAATGAAATTCTTCCAAATTGAAATTTTACTAATCTCAATATATGTGTGGATTGCATTAAGAAAAAACAAACCAAGAATATTAATAAAGGAGCCATAAGAAGTACTCAACTCCTTAAAATTATACACACTGATGTATGTGAGTTTTTTGACACTCCACCTTTTAGTAAAGAAAAATAATTTATCACCTTCATAGATGATTTTTTAACGTTATGAATATGTTTATTTTCTTAATGACAAATCTCAAGCTGCAGACCCCTTTAAGTAGTTTGTAAAGAGGTTGAAAGTTAATTATACAAAAAAGTAAAATTACAAAATCTAATAGAGGTGGTGAATATTATGAAAAATATGATGAATTAGGACAATGTTTAGGTCCATTTGGAAAGTTTCATAAGAAATAAGACATATGTGCACAATATATTATGCCAGGCACACCACAACAAAATGGTGTAGCAGAAAGGTCTAATAGAACATTAATTGATATAGTTAGGAGTTTGGTGAGAAATTCTTCATTACCTAAAACCTTATGGAAGTATGCATTTAAAACTACTGTGTATTTGCTAAATAGGATTACTAGTAAGGCAATACTTAAAAGTCCTTTTGAGTTATGAACTAGAAGGAAATCTAGTTTTCGGCACCAGCATGTTTGGGCTTGTCCAGAAGAAGAATGAGTTTATAATCTAGAAGAAAAGAAATAAGATTCTCAAATAGTCAGTGGTAACTTTATTTGTTACTTAAAGAAGTCTAAAGGGCATAAGTTTTACTGTCCAAACCATACTCCAAAATTTTTTGAAATAGCTAATGCCAAGTTCATTAAAAATGGTGAAGTTAGTGGGAGTGGGGAAAAACGTGTTTTGGATATTAGTGAAATAAAGGTTAATGTTCCATTACCTATAAATGTTCCAATATCCACATCTATACTAAATGTTGACCCAATATTGAAAGAATAAAATAATTCTAGACAACATTTGGATGAAACAACACCTTATAAAAAACCTTACTTATAACCAATTAATTAAATGAAAAATATGGAATAACTTTGAGTAAACTTGTAAGCATAAGGAGAACAACTATTCCTGATGACTTTGTAGATAAAATTTGAAGAGTTAAAATATGATTATGGCATTAATAATGATCTTGTTTCAATTTCATAAGCCATATAATGTGATAAGTTTGATAAATGGATTGATGATATGAAAAATTAGTTAAATTCAATGTCAAAAAATAATTTTTGGGGCTTCATTGAGTTGCCAGAAGGATCTAAGCAAGTTAGAGGCAAATGGGTCCTTAAGACCAAACGAAACTCGAATGTCAATAGTGAACGGTATAAAGCTAGACTTGTTGCTAAACGTTATACTCACATTAATGGGTCATATGCATCAAAGATGCAAAAAATAAATAAAATAGTTTTGGGTGGGGATCCACAATATAAGAGACACATGACTAAGCTACAAAATTGTGGTATTTTAAGGTCATTTGATTGTAAATCATATGACACATGTGAATCTTGCTTATTAAGGAAGATGTTGCTTATTAAACAAGATGACAAAGTTACCTTTTAATGAGCAAGATGACAAAATTTTTCTTTAAAGAAGGGGTGGAAGTTTCATGCTAAATTAAGTGGGATTAAAAACTATTTAATTCCTACAAACTCTCCATTGATGTTGGGGTTAGAGAAAGGCCAAAGGGTGTAAGAAACATCAATTTCGTGCAAGTGTTGTGTGAAAACAAGAGACTTTTTGGTGAAGTGTTCATCATCTTCTCTCACTCTCTATAAACACACTCTCAAATAATATATCACAAAGCTAGCACTTTATGTGTGCTCTAGGGATTCTTCCTAAGAGGTTTTAGGCTTCACTCTTTGCGTGAATATCATTAAAGAGATCCTCTTTTGGTTGTTGTGGTTTATGACCACCCAAAGAGATGAAGACAACAAAGAATTAAGAAGATTGTAAGGTACACATCTTAAGTTTATGTTTTGTTAAAGTTACATCTAATGGCACTTGAAAGTTCTTGGTTTTTTAGGTTTTATTTTATATTTCCGTTGTTGTTTTCTATTTTTGATGCATGTATTGCAAGATCAAAACCTAACAGTGGTATCAGAGCCATGTTGTGCCTATTAGAAGTATGTTTCTATTACTTGTGCAATAGGAATGTATGGTTGTGATAACTCAGGTTTTGTTCTTAGAAAATTCGAAATTAAATCATGAAAAAAATTTCATAGTTTACTTTCACTGATCTGCTCATAAGATGTTTTTAGATAGTTTTTGTGATTGAAAATTGATTTTAACGTGATTAAAATATTTATTTTCAAATTTTATACAACATGCATGGAAACTGTTTTCTTGCAAAACATATGATGTTAGTTGGTTAAATTATTAAGGTTGAACATGTTTTTATTAGAATTTGGTTCTGGAAAAATTATGTAAACATATTTAGAACATTTTTAATCCTTTGGATTTTTTCCAGAACTAATTAAAATTGGTTTAATTAATTTTTCAAACAATAAACAGATCTAATCAATTTTATTGAAATTGATGGAACTATTTTGTTTGATAATTTTGTATGTGTATGTTTCGATTCTAGAACCTTAAAAATATTTTTATGAGGTAAAAATGTGTTATTTTTATTTCTTATGCATGTCAAAATGAATTTACTCAAAATTAGGTTTTCAGAAAAATTTTAGATGTCAAATTTGTCATTTTTATGTGTCTAGATATAGTTTCAGATATCTGAATGATTTTGGGTGATTCCAAAATTATGTTGATGAACTTAAAATGAATTGGAGATGCATAGATTGATGATTTGATGTTTTGGAATTTTTTAAAATTAAATTTTAATTAATTTAAATGGAGCATTAAATTTTCTAGTATGACCAAAAAGTGGCATGTGTGTTAAATTTTGACATCAAATAATTAATTTTAAGTTGTATTAAATTTTAGAAATTGGAGTTTAATTTAATTTGATTAATATTAAATTCCAAATCTAAATGACATGCAAAATTAAATTTAGCCTAGATTAAAATTAATAAGCAATTCAATTCAAGAGTTGAATCGACTTCCAAATTTTAGGATCCATAAATTATCACAACCAAAACTTATGTGTTAATTTGATGCATTAGAGAAATGCATGTTAGGTACCCTAGGGGTGGTCGAGTTGGTGGAGTGAGGGGCATAGGACCAAAAGATCTTGTGTTCGAACCCCTACTTATATTCTCTTGATCGAGTCTGTCGCACAGGATTTGCCTAGTATAGAGTACCTGTTGGCTTGATTTGCAGGCTATTGCATCAATATGGAGATTTACCCAGTACGCATCCAAAGAATAGCTGCTGCAGGTTCCTCTAATCTAAAAAAACATATTAGGATTGTTTGGACTTGTATGATGGATGGTTAGGGACTTAAGCCTAATATGATTGCGTTATATACACACACACACACACAAGACCATCCTAGTTAGATGAGACCTAAGTAGAAATCCCTCACCTAGAATATTAAAATTAACACCTTCTATTAATATGGCGAGAACTAGAATTCTTTTAGAGTTAGGGTTGTTGGGCAAACTCAAGCCTACTCTATATGAATATGTTTGATCCATAGAAATATGATTTTTAGATTAATGGGTCAGTTTTTAACTAGAAGCATTGTTTTATTGAACAAACCCAAGGTTAACGTGGACAGAGGCAAAGTTAGATAATGTACATGAGATGTACATACATCAAGAGTTAATTGTTGGATTCCTGTTTCCAAAACCCAACTCTTGCTTTGAAAAATCATAAGACTTGAGCGTGCATATTACTTTGTAGGGTTATTTCAATGCCTTTATTAGCTATGCCCACACCAATCAAACATAAAAAAACAAACTCATTTCTTTTATTTCTGAACAGATTTTGGGAAACCTCCAACTAGAATTTCAACTTGAGTTCTTCAGAACATTTGTTCTCCAATGTCTTAAGTTTCTAAATACACCAAAATCATTTAATTTGGTTAAAAAATATGAAAGTTATAGTACAAACATTTTTAGACTGTTCTTAGACAGAAATAGTACACTATGTTCAACTTCCATCCATAAATTGAAAGTTTAAGAGACTGAATTAAAATTCTAGTTCTTTAGATAATTTGTAGTTCTATGTCTCTAGTTTATTTATAAATAAGAATCATACCATTTAGATCGCTACAGATCAAGATATGATCACAATATTGAAGCATGTTTAGTAAAATATCCAATTCATGCTTTTCCAACTGATGCCTTTACTTTGATTCTATCAATCTTTTATAAATCAATACCAAAAGTTATAAATTTTCATGGAGAGATATAGAAATGTGTTAAGAATTCAATTCTTCAAAAATCAGGTCATTTGAAGGTCAGACGATAAAGTTATGATTAAAAGAGTAAAACATGTTCAGTTTTGGGGGAGGTCGGTAGGTCGCGATCGTGCAGCAATCGCGATCGCGACTTCTCCATTTCTGCTTTTCTTCTTTCGACCTATATTAGTAAAATGGGCATAACTTTCACTATAAGTATTATATTAAGGTCATTCTTAGAACGTTTTAAAGAAAACTTCTAGATCTACAACTTTCATGAAGAACCTAAAAATAATTTCTACTTCTATAAGGGTCATAATTTCAAAACAATATAACTATCCCGAATGTCCATCTTAAATAACATCACAAATTTCTAATGATCATATCTCTCAACTCCATTGTCTAAAAATTTCATACTTTAGATCAATGGAAAACTAGAGAGATAAGCTACAAATTTTAAGAAGACAACTTTGTCTAATTCAGCCTAGATCAATCCTGATTTTCCATTGAAGTTACAACCCAATTTGACCCTTATGAAAAATTTGAAATTTGCAATGTACAACTTGGAGAGTTATGAGCATAACCATTCAAATACCAACTTTACTTCATTGAACTCCCTAATATCTACTCATTTGACTCATCCCTTACAACTAATTCTCATCAATTACAAAAATCCTATCTTTCCTTTTTCTATAATATCTCACTTGTATATATGTGTATATATTAACAATTCATGTTCAAAAATCATCATCTCAAGTTGATAACTTCTTCAAATCTACTCAATTCCAAATCAACATCATCCATACACAATTCATATTTCATTAACAATAAAATAGAAGCTTACAAAGCTTTAATGGCATTCCAATCCACATTACATTATCGGTATCAAAAATCCCAATTATAAAAGATACCAAACCCAATAATTCTCGAAATGCATCTAAAGTCTTGCTTTTACAAAATCTAACTTAATATATAGAAACATTGCAAAAATAGAATGATGTCTCGACTCTTAGTTCCTCGATCTCATTTTTTCCACCTGAGGATGAGACAAAAAAGGGGTGAGCTCAAAAGCTCGTGGGTAACAATTTTATAACCAGTAACAAACAAAACCATTGAAATACTTATTTCCATTGTAACAAAAATTCACATTGAATCACAAAGCACATATTTCTCAAATTCTCAACCAAATTCTCAATAATGCAAATCAGATATACATCAATCTTATCAACATATCATAAGCATATAAGCACATCAAAATAGTTTGGAAGGTCTATAAACAAACAAACTAACATATTTCCATGAAATGGGCCTATGTAGTCATGAACATAATGAACTAACACAATCCTACACAGTGGTTTTGTGTAGTCGTAAACATGAGGGAGTCCATGAAGGAGCTTCATGCCACTAGAGGACAGGCGGGAGAAACCTTTAGTCGAAGTGAACTTGACATACAAAATGGACCAAACCAAACCCGCATAATATGCATTTCATAACTTGTAAATTTGTTGCCCAAAATGGCACAATTTCGAAACTTGATTTTTCAAACATAGTATGTTTTCATAAATCATTTGCACAATCTTTTCATAATTCGTTAACACAATATGCTCATACCAAACACATAATACATTCTCAAAGCATTCAAAGAATTATAAAGTACGTTCATGAAATATTTAAAATCATTTATTTCCATCATTTAAAAGAAAACATTTATGGCCTATTACTTAATTATAAAACCGTAACCCACCTTGATTTCCTTGCTTAAAACTTTGCTAAAAAATGTCTCTCCCTTTGCTACTCTTATCTCTCTTGATTTCCTTTATCAAAGACAAAATTCTCATTCAATAGGGATTCAAATTGGAGAACCCATATGACGTATTCATTAAAATTGATCATAGAATTCTTAAACCCATATGTTTCTTAAGCTTTATGAACCAAAGTCTTTTCAAAAATCTAAAAGATTAAAATCAAACTTACCTTGAATCTTCACCAACTAGTGAGATTGTTGGATCTAATGGAAGTTCTAATCATCCTCTTCCTTTTTTCCTTCTTGACTAACTTCAAAATCACTCTTTAAGACTAAGAAAAATCAAAACCTAGCTTAGCTTTCTTTCTTTTCTCTCTTCTCCACCGAAACTCTCTTCTCCTCTCTTTTATTTTCTTTTTTTCTTCTTCTTCATTTAAAAGCAAGTCAACACCTCTTCTTCCAATTATGCCATTAATGATTGAGAAATGTCCAATTTGCCCTTCCTTATAAGCTTAGGTTCTTTTGACCTTAAGTGGTCTTCCAAAAATGCCCTTCATCCAATCTTACCTTAACACTTTAATTCACTTAACCTTTGTCATAAAATCTTACTAACATTAACATAATAATAACTCCAAAAATTAAATCCATCAAAACCTCATAATTCATTTAAATCATGCTTAACTAGAGAAAAAAAATATGGGGGCAAACAAAGACCTTATGGAAGGATCATCTGAAAATAGAGGAGATCTTCGTGGATAAAGATAATCATTCCTAGATAGGGTAATCTTTTACTGTTAATGTGATTTAACTTAATCCTATTGGATAAGATAAGATAAGATTGTGATTTTAGCTAGTAGAGTTCTATTATGACTCTAACTTAGTCATTTAGAGGAGCTTATAAATAGCTTATTAGGGTCGAGATTTATTCATTCAACTATTGAGAGAAATCACTCATAGGAGAGAGCTTTGAGAGTTGAGAGCTTTTGGGAGAGTTCTCATTGTAAGGGCTTCGAGTAGGGAGTTCCTTGTACGTGCTTCGAGAAAAAGGTACTTGTATCTTTTGTTAATATTTTTTTAGAGTTAATGAAAGATTAGCTTCGGCTATATATATCTCTTGTTGCTTTCTTTACTCTGTTATACACTTGTGTTATTTTATGTGTGAGAGAAATATTTTAAACACTTGTGTGCACGTGAGGTGTTCAAGGGCTAATGGAATTGTTCGGCGACATTCACGTGAGAAGGTTGAATCTTGCTTAAGTGGATCTAAGTGTGATTGTCGTACGAAGGTAGACGCGACTTATAGTAAAAGTTCAAGTCTAAAGTAGACCTTTGTGACACTTGCCATATAAGACAAAAATTATAAATACTTACACACGTCAAACTTAATTAAGTTTAACTAACCTATGTAGTTTTGATATTGAAATCCCTAAATCAAACTCTTTCATATTAGTGTGAAACAACGACACTCTGTCATATTGGTGCAAGACGACAACGACACAATTTCTAATAATATGAATGAAATCTCAATTTGCCAACTTAGTCCTTTTTTCTATGCAAGAATGAACTGCTTTAGGGTTTTCAATTTTGACGATTTACAGGCTGTTTGGAAATCTTTGAATTGAATATATTAACGAATTGGATTCAATTACATTAATGAAATTGAATTGAATTCAATTTACATTGTTTGAAAAAAAACTCAATAATATTAGAAATGAATTTAATTACACTATTTGGAATGAGAATAAATATAGTGAAGAACAAGAATGAATATTATTATTATAATTATGATGGTTGGTTAAGAGAAAGGAATGATTACTATTACCATTAACAGTAGTTGATTTGTAAAAAATATAGAGAAATAAAAATTTATTATATTTTAATTAATTAATTAATCATATTTTAATTACTTATATTGTAATTAATCAATTACAATATATTGATAATTAAAATATCGTAATTAATTTAATTTATTATATTGTAATTAATTTATTTTATTTTAATTAATTAACTAATTATAATATTTTAATTAATTATATTGTAGTTAATTAATTATTAATAATATTTTAATTAATAATCTTTGGAATCCAATTAAATGAAGCATAAGAGAGTGAGAAGTGAAGTAGTCCAAAGAATGAAAGAGCAAGAGAGCAAGACGCGACCTTTAAATAGGACAAGTGATTCTTAATAAGAAATACAAGGCAAAAAATTATACTCAATAAAAACTGTTGGACCCCGTCTCCGAGGCTCAACATTCAGACCCATATAAGCACGGAAGACCCATAACCGAACACAACTGACCACAAGTAGAGGAACTTTTAATAGAAAATTTGGGATTTGCTTTATAAGAAAAATTGTTCCTCATGATCTCACGATTCTAACGCCACTGAAATCGTTCAATTCGGATTTGAAATGAAAAAGTTATGGCAAAAATACTATCTAAAAAAAAACAGTGAAAACAGTCCCTCTACCGACTTCATGTAAAAATTTGAAAACTTTAGAGGCTGAACTACTGATCGGCTCCTTCATAAAAAGTGTAGCTTTATGTCTCTATTTTCATTTAAAACAAGAATCGCCTCGATCCGAGCTCTATAGCTCCAGATATTTAAAAATTAGTGAAGTATATTCAGACTTGATCAGCCGACCTCCACACTTTGTTTCAAACC
>JANJEY010000009.1:43352724-43370413 GCA_024703695.1 Erythroxylum cataractarum
GGGTAATAGCATAATTAAATATTGTAATGTAAATAATTATACAATGATAAAATAATAAATGAATTACATCAACTCTTTTTATTATACTACAAGGGCATTTTTGTCATTAACACTGTTTCTTGTTCTGTCCCCTGTAACCAAACACATTTCTGTCCTCAAGACAAGGACAATATTATCTGTCCTGTCCACTGCAACCAAACATCTCACTGTCTTCAGTTCTTGTCTTGTTCCGTCCAATTCTGTCCTGTCTTGTCCTGTCTCTACCTGCTGCAGACACTAACCAAACGCAGGGTTATAGTTCCTTGGAACAAGGGGCAGACCAAATACATCATGGCTTTTCTTTTCTCTTAAACAATGTCCTTTTATGGCAATGTCGCATTCTGTGATCTTTGCTCATTAAGTAGTAAATCTCCTTTGGTAGATAACCATATCTGTACTGGAGTTCTTCTAAAAAAAAAAAAGATGCTAAATTCCAAATGTACAGTTGGCCATTAAAGAGATCCTAAATGAAGCCAAATAGTTTGGTGTGAGTGGTTCAGCACTCTTATTCCTTAATCAGAGGTCTCGAGTTCGAATCCTGAGAGTATAAAAATTTGTTTGGCCAGCACTCTATCCCTTACAGGCTGATCCGGTGTGAGCGAGGATTAGTCTGAAAGTGGATGACTTAAAGACGTCTTCTCATAAATTAAGATCTTTCTAGAACACCTCATGAACTTAAACAAAACAAAGAGATCCTAAATAAGGCATCCCTCTTGTATTGCAAGATTGCCAAATGTGTGCTTGCCAACGACCTAACTAGCCTCCTTAATCAATTTTTCTTTTGGGTCTGCACTTCTTCCTGCCCTCATATTATTAACATTTTTCTTTGCCTTTTCTTGATGATTGCTTGAATTTTGTAATTAATTCACAAAGAGATATTATGTGTCGCAATAGCGATGCCACGTCTCCGAAAAAGCAATACCAGCTCAAATCCAACTTAAGGGTCTCTGAAGCTTGTTTTCTCAAGATCAAATTTTGATTTAGTTCTTCAAGAGGCCAAAGGTCAAGGCTGCATAAGAACCATAAAAGAGGTCCTATCCTGTATCAACGGGAGGCAAAAGGGACCCACGAGGATAAAAGACTAAAGAGACATGGCCCTACAAAAGAGGCCATTGTCGGTTGGCCACCCCGCTGGGTGGCACAGAGAAGGACCATTACAGCAATTGTGGGTCATCCCCTAGTGTAGTGTTGACATCTCCAAAGCCACTCATTGCTCTCTCCACTTCTTACCCTTTGCTCTCTACTCAAATATCACAATTGCCCACTTGGGACTTGGCAACCCCTCAGCTTTGGGGCTGGCATTGATCGAGCCAACACAGAGGTCCGGTCTTGTTCGCTCCCGGACATAGATTGAGCCAACACATACCTGGGTCACTTTTTAGCTTGTGATCATGACCACATACGGCAAAACATGTTCAAGAATAATCTCAGAACGCTGCGAGTTTTATTGACACGTCCAGTTCTAAAAACCCTACACCTTCACTAAAGTGAACTCTGATCTGTTCGTATGTGTATGGTCCTTAGGTATTGTAGTACTTGGAAATGGCTAAAAAGATTTGAAGGAACATAAAATTTACTACCTTGAGCAATTTCCAACACGTGATAGCAACTGGGAATCTGACTAGGTGCGTGTCTGCGTCGTTTGATTATACACTGTTATCTTTTTATTGGTTTACTTGTTCCAATTTTGTCTGCAGCTAGAACACGTGTAAGGGTTTAATAATATTTTCGTTTCCTGTTTCACCTTCCTGCCATTTGGTGTAAATGCGCATACAAAAAAGTAGAAACTTCACAACTTTCCAGGATCACATTCTACTGTATCCTCACACTTTCTTGCGGATTTCGGTGACTTGTTCTTTTCTAGTCTGCAGAAAAGTATTGTATTTTCTGTCAAGTCTAGCTATAGTAAATTGAAGGGCTACTGCCTAGTGCTGGCAAGCCATTAGTGGAACAAATTAAACCTAAATTAAGAGTAGTTATAGCTACCAAAAACGTCATCGACTGAACTTTCCTCCTTTGTAGATGTTAGTGGGTGGACCACACATAGTACTCTTTTTGAAGGATAATATTCCTGATCATCTTGGGATAATCCCCAGTAGAATGAAATCATCAAACTCATTCTCATGAGAAACATGGATCTTCCCTTTCTTGTTCAAATCCTGATGCTGCTGTCACTTCATTGAAATAATGACAACAAGGAAGAAGAAATAAAATCAGCAGCAAGCCAGCAGTAAGTGAAAAGAAAAATGTATCAGGCTAAAAAGCAATTGTTTCATCATTGAGGTGATGTAAACACCCCTAGTTTAGTTGGCAGGAGAGCCTGGTTAACTCGTAACTGACGTGGGGCTGCCTAGTTTACAATGAAGTGATCAGAAGCTGACCCAGTTTAATACATTAAATTTCGCAGAACCCACCCCCATGATTTGTTCATTGCTAGCTTTTGATAAACAATTCCGATATTTCTGCCAAGGAAACTGCAGCCATCAAAGGTTTGGAGTACCAAACATCGTATGCTTAATTGGTCTTAGGTTAGTTGGATCAATAAACTAGGGCCCATATTCCTATAAATCACAACCTTACAGACTTGAAGGTCAAGTTCTTTTTATGAAAGATTGCAACCAGCAAGAATCCAATGCCAAAGAAGTTGAAAATGATCCTTCAACTGCCAAAGGATGAAACTTCTATCATTTCATTAATGAAAACTTTGTGACCCAGTAATCACTTGCCTTATATCGGACACTACATCAGTCCTGCACAGCAAACCATTGTTTCTTCATTTCACACCAGCAATAAGTAATATTTCTGGTCGTGGACCATACACCATTAATGCTTGCAGATAGTCTGGTACGGGTAGCTCTATATATTCTAGTTAAATGCAGGGGTATTCGTATGGCCTGTAAACTATATAGGTGAGAAAGGTTAAAGCAGACAAGGATTGTGATACATTATACATATATCCTGTTCTTTCTCTCGGCCTTCTTGCTTTTCTTTATTCTTTGGCTCTTTTAAAGTGTAAACCCAATTCATTTCAACTTGTTTTGTGGCTTTTTCTTGGTAAAAATTTTCTGCCTGTAATCCTCGTTCTGATATTAATGATGGAACACTAGAGGTGTACGATGTTGCGTACAAAATAGTGTTTGACTAAAATAATCAAGAACTGTACTGTAAAAAAATTGCTGTGGCAATGATGAGGAGGAAGGGCGCAAGTGGGCACAGGAGAAGCACGTGGGTGTCGCCTTTCTCATTTCACGCAGGCACGTCCGTTGGAAAAATATGCCTTCAACCATATTCGTCCTCTAAATTGAAAAAGAATAGTAATAGTTCACAAATTTTCATGATTCAAACTCGGTTTTTGTTATGAATGATTGGCAGTTCATGCTTACTGGCCATATCAAAGAGGCTTAGATGTGAGGTTACGTTCTTATTATGTGGATGTCTTTCTAGTTTAAGCAACAATCCTGTTCTGTGCTTGCATTGGTAAGTTGGTGTGTGACCTTGCATACTGGTTCTAGAACAGATAGATTTTCTTAATTTTTTTCCTTCCTTTTTGTTTTGCTTTTTTAGTTGATCGTCTTGGTGGGAGTGAGATATATCTGATCTTGACGGGATTGCAGTGGCTTTGATTCTTTATTTGCATGTCCAAATCACATGGGGTATAGAATTTGACTGAAACGACATGGACCTTGGACAGTTTGATCTTCTGGGGTTCCTATCGTTTTGACAGCTTATGTTAGTAAATTCCAAAATATAAGAACTAGGAGACTACCTCACGCACAATAAATTCTCCTGTTATTCCTTTCATCTGGGGTATCGTCTTTCCTCCAATAAAATTCCACCTTTAATAACCTTTTTTATGGTGACAGAATGGAGTTTTTAATGACTAGTAAACTGCAGGTTTGCTAAGTTGCAAATTTTTGTACAGGAGGAAACAGCTGGTTTTCTTTGTATTCTTCTTTGGAAAACATCTCAAGTTGGCTCTTGGAGGAAGAACGTTGTTTGGCTTCTGAGGAACTGGTGGTCAAACCAGCGTAGGCTTTTCAGGCTGATTTATCTGGTTTATCCATGTTCAGAAGTAGCTGATGAAGACGTAAAACCAGGAAGAAAATCCGAAGAAATAGACATGAAGTTTATGAAACTAGGGTCCAGACCAGACACCTTCTACTCTACTGAAGCTGTCAGGTGAGAGTTTTCAACTTACTAAACATGAAGATATGGATTGAAGAAGTTTCTTTTGGGAAGAAATGGCATGAATTTATTTCTTTAATGCAGGTCTGTCTCCTCTGAAGTCTCTAGTGACCTCATAATTCAAGTGCAAGGAAGTAGATATTTGCTTCACAAGGTAAAAACTTCAAAAACTTTTTGTTTCTTTTTGTTTCACAATTAGTTTGCGATCAGTTAAGGCTAATTTCGCGTGAATTCTTCATCTGTAGTTTCCTTTGTTATCCAAGTGTTTGCGCTTACAGAGACTCTGTTCTGAGTCCCCTGACACTTCACCACACCAGATAGTCCAACTTCCAGATTTTCCTGGTGGGATTGAAGCATTTGAACTTTGTGCCAAGTTCTGTTATGGTATTACCATCACTCTTAGTGCATACAACATTGTAGCTGCAAGATGTGCTGCAGAATATTTGCAAATGACGGAGGATGTTGAGAAGGGGAACCTAATATGCAAGCTTGAAGTTTTCTTCAATTCTTGCATACTTCATGGTTGGAAAGACTCAATTGTGACTCTTCAAAGCACCAAAGCTTTTCCTTTGTGGTCAGAAGATCTTGGAATTACAAGCAGATGTATAGAAGCCTTAGCCTCTAAAGTCTTAATCCATCCCTCAAAAGTGAGTTTGGCATATAGTTATTCCAGAAGGGGAAGGGATGATATCTCCTGCAATGGAGCAGTGAGCCTAAGGCATAAATCAACATGCAAAGGATGGTGGGCTGAGGATATGGCAGAATTAGGCATAGACCTGTACTGGAGAAGCATGATAGCTATTAAATCTGGAGGAAAAATACCCTCTAATCTCATTGGGGAGGCATTGAAAATTTATGCAGCTAGATGGCTACCTAACATATCAAGGGAAGTAAATGGTCACAAAAATGAAGCATCAGACTCAGATTCAGACCCAACCAATGAGGTGTTTTCAAAGCATAGGCTGATCTTGGAATCGATAGTAAGCTTACTTCCAGCAGAAAAAGGTTCAGTATCTTGCAGTTTCCTTCTAAAGCTCTTAAAAGCTTCCAATATTCTAAGTGCCTCGTCGTGTTCAAAGGTGGAATTAGCTAGAAGAGTGGGACTTCAGTTAGAGGAAGCAACAGTGAATGATTTGTTAATACCCTCTTTCTCAGAGACAAGTGGTACTTTGTATGACGTAGACATGGTTCTGACGATATTACAGCAGTTTATGGCTCAAGGGCAAAGTCCTGTAACTAGTCCTCCAAGATCCAAGTTGGGGTTTGAAAGGAGAAGGTCTCGTTCTGCAGAGAACATTGATTTGGAGCTCCAAGAAAGCAGGAGGTCATCTTCAGCATCCCATAGTTCAAAGCTGAAGGTGGCAAAGCTTGTGGATGGTTTTCTTCAAGAGATTGCCAGAGATGTCAATTTGCCTCTATCAAAGTTTATTACACTTGCTGAGTCCATACCAGATTTCTCAAGGATTGATCATGACGATCTATACAGAGCCATTGACATCTATCTTAAGGTAAAATAACAGTTTCTTCTTGATTCAAACAATTTACCATTTTTCACATAATAGCCATACCTAGCTAGCACTTCACAATCACATCCTAGAATGTGGGTCATTGTTAGCGGTTAGATGACCAACTCTGTTGACCTTGGAGTTAGCTAACATCGACAATGCACTGGCAGCTAATGCTAGTCTGACCTAGCAAATTTAGCCTCATTTGTCGGATTAATGAGAAATGAGCTTGCAAATTTATAATCTTCGAATGTACTCACATCTGCGGAGCTACAGAAAACATGTGGTTAAGGTTCACTCAGTCATATTGACAGAGAGTTAGTATTACATTTATATGTTTATTTATGGTTGAAGGGTCCAAAAGTCATATAGGTGGCCAAAATTAAGCAAGTTTCTAACTTTAAGAGGTACTCAATTGTCATTAATAATTAAGAATTGGAATTCACCGAAAACATCATGTATGAACATCCAGACACATCCAGACCTAAACAAGTCTGAAAGGAAACGGTTGTGTCGAACCCTGGACTGCAAGAAGCTATCAGTTGAAGCCTGCATGCATGCTGCCCAAAACGAGTTACTCCCTCTGAGAGTCGTCGTGCAAGTTCTCTTCTTTGAGCAAACAAGAGCAGCCATGGCTGGTGGGAAAGTCACTGAGCTTCCTAGTAACATCAAAGCACTCTTAGCCTCACATGAGATTGACCCATCAAGACCTACAGCGGCATTCAGCACCAATACTAGCACCGTAGGAGAAGATCAATGGAGTGTTTCAGGGCTCAAACCATCTAAGTCAAAGCTCTCAACTTTAAGAATGAAATTGGCTGAAGATGATAATTTGGATGAACACGATTTGCAATCAGATGGTCTTGGGAGAAGTTCCAAGTTTAAAGCCTTTTGTGCTCTTCCTACACGACCCAAAAGAATGTTTAGTAAGTTGTTGTCTATCAATAGAAATTCCAGCGAGAAGACTTGATTAAATTTTTGTTTGAAATTTAGGCATCGATTGTAATATGAAGTGTAACTCTATACACTGCTCTTTTTTCTTTTCTGAAGTGCACTTGTTATTTGTAGATCGGAATCAGAAACTATTCATGTGCATTATCAATGTAATAAAAACAATATAATAACCAAGATTTTCAGGATGTTGGAACGAAATCTCTTGCCAGATCTTATTTTGAAACTTTAACATAGCTCTTCCGTGTAGGGAAGAAATGTAGGACCAAGGTTCCTGTTTGTGTCTATAAATCTGCAACATCTGTCTGTCTCTTTGTTGCAACTCGCTGATCCTTCCCTGTTCACTGCACAATTAGTGTTTATTACGTGTTGTGCCTGACATAATTGTGTTGTTAGCCTGCTGCGATAGAATCTATGACTTATTGCCTTATTTTGAGTCAGTTTGACATTTCCAATTCCATGTGATTATCCGAATTTTGTGGCTGGCGATGATCATTGTAGTGAAGTATCATTTATCTGGGTTCTCATCGATCATCAGGACTTTTTCCTCTGAATGATACATGTACCCGTTTTTAGTCTGGCAATGGCATTATTGGAGATAAAAGACCATGCAAAATCTTGCCTTTCTTTCCTGGTGATTGTTGAAAGAATGATGAACAGAAGCAAATGGGCGTATTGTTTCTTGACAACAGAAAATAAGTATCGATTTCGAGTATGCGTGTAAAACAGATTGTTAAGGCAATTAAATCACCTACAAGATCGAGAAAGTTGATCATAAGTCCATTTTTTTTTTCATCTGTTTGATAGACGGGAAAATCCTGGTAATAAAAAGAAAGCAGCAATGCCTACTAACTACGCAGATCAGTAGAAACTAAACAAAACTTATCATGGTAGAGTGAGTAGAACATTGAAAGAACTATTTTAAGGTAAAGGGTTTAATGGGACAAGTACTGGTTACAAATTATCAAGGTCCTTTCTGTTCTGGGATGTTTTTGGCTTGTTGAATAGTTTTCCGACATGTAATCAAAGAAATGATTAGTGGTAAGGTAGCTATTATCAGCCATTTTTTTAAATAACAATTATGCATGCATGCGGACTAGAAAGTTTACTATTTGGTAAGATGCGTTTTATGTGGAAAGCATAAGATTGCCCTGTCAATTCTCATGTCTCGGCATGCAGGTAGCATCCTGGAGAAGTGCACGCCTGAAAACTACAGATGAATGCTAAAAATGCGACATCCATTGAAATCTCCGACGACACCTGTTTTTATTTTGTTTACGAGGAACTCAAGGACGAGGCCATCATTTTGGAGATAATCGTATCAATGAAGTTAAAAAGCTGGGTGCTGAGCTCCAACTCTACTTTAAACAAAGGGTAAAGGAATAGCATAAAGTTTAGTGAATAATCAAAAACAGATCGTTGGTCGTATAATTATATGCAGGTCATCATTATTGTTGCGATCATTTCAGTCCTAATTATGATCATCATGGTTTTCCTCACCAGACTCCTGATCTCAAGCTACATCATCTGCATGCATCACTTCTCCTCCATTCTGTTAAGCCTCCAGGGTGTTATTTATTTATTTTTTATGTCTGTCTTCTGCGCTAGAGTCATTTTAAAAGACATCTTGTAAATGGTTCAACGTTCAAGCAAACACAATTCATTTCCCATTACTGAACAAGAGGCAAAAATCATAAGCTTTCTAGCTTTGGACCTGAAGAAGGTCAAAACTCAAAACTTTGGCATTGATGTGAATATGTGATGGTCGTGCCGAAGAATTGCCTGTAAAATGATGTAATGCAACTACAGTCCAATAAACTGATCATGAGGAAATTCTATTATCAATATCTGACAGAATCTGTTCATAGGCATGAATGACCATGTCTGAGGACCCCTTCTGGTAACTGAAACGGGTTCATGGCAATAATCTGATGTAGCCAGTAGGCGAAATCGTTCAGATTCGCTATAGCTCATTTCCAAACTGCATTAATGGGGCATCAAATCTGAGCCTCAGGCAAGGCTTTCAGCAGGACATCTGTCAACGTCTGTGTCTTTTTCCATATGGATATAATATTATATGAGTGGACCATTTGCACGTAATATCAAAAAATTTAAAACTTACTTTAATAGTTTAATTCAAATAAAAACATAATTTAATTTTTCAATTTATTAGATTAAAAAATTTACAGTTCTCTCTTTTAATTTACATGTTATCTTTTTTCTAGGACAAAATATTTTATACTATTAAGTTATATTTTTATTTTAAAAAGGAACAATAATTAGTATGAAACTAATATTATATTTTAAATAAAATTTACACTGAATGATTAACTCTTCAAAATTTGCAATATTCGGATTTTGGTTTCTAAACATATCCCAAAAATCTGCTTACACGGACAATTAGATGTTAGCTGATATGTACCTATATATTTAATAATAATCGTTAAAGATATGAACCCTAAGATCATTTATGGTTTTATTTATTAGTCCTAAAGTTTTTGTTTCCTCGTAATCCTATCTCATTTTAGGCTCACTTGTTCAACATACATGAATTGTCTTTAATTTCACCCTGATCAATCCAAGAAACACTAAAGGATTTGGTAGACTACTAACTATATCAAAGAAATTGCCCGAAGGTAATCATCATAGAAGAACTTTAAGTACAACATTGTAGCCAACAACGTGTAACAATAGCAACATACGCTTGATACAAGCATGTAAGCTTTCTAATGGCCCTCGACTGCGTTTACATTCGCAGCCACACCACCATCAGTCCTTGAATTCGTGTCCAGTCGAACTTCAGAATCGATGCTTTTGGTTCGTTGGAGGTTAAGTGCACCGGTGAAGCCAACACCGAATGAGCCAGCATGGTTGGTCGATCGAAGAGCACAGACAAGTGTTCTTAGTTGCACTTGGTTGTCTTGTTAAGGTGGGAGTCCCTGTACCCAAAGGACTAGTCGGTTGTAACTTTGTGCCACTACTAGAAAAGTGACGACGATGGTGATGATGATCAGTCTTTGTTAAAATCTCCAACTTCATATTCTTTCGCCAATTTTTTTTTTTTGAAAATAAGAAAGTGGAATTAATTAATGAATGAAGAAGAAAAAATACAAGATGGGTAACAAGGGATGACCCCTAGCAAATGATACAACAGAAACGAAAGTAAAGTGAAACGCTAATGAAAACTAAGGAAGCCAGGGACCGTAACTCCTAGACAGATAAATTTAATAGCTTCCCGTATCCAGACTAGAAACCTAATGCAAAGTGGAAGAAGCCAACCAAAAACACACATGCAAGCAGACAAGTCAGAGCAACATGTTAAAGGCGTAAAGCATAGCAGACAGATGAGCTACATGTTAATTGGAGGTGTTTTGCCAAGACAATCTCGCGAATTGCAGACAGTATCAAAGAGATGAGACTTTCTTTTAGAGAAGCTATGTTCTGGAAATGTCGGAAATTACGTTCTCGTCAAAGCGAATAAATGCAAACTCCCAAGACCACAATAAAAAGTGGTCGGCTTGTAGCTCTATGAACAGATAAAGTAGTAATCTCAACAATATTCAACCCTAGATCTGTCCAAGAACACACAGTAGAGACATGTTTCCATATAGATTTAGTAAATGGGCATTCAAAGAAGAGATGGGAGCATGTCTCCACCTGTTGAGAACACATGGGGCAATGTTGGTCAATCTGCATATACGGAAGTCGATCAGCTGTGGATAATTTATGCTGAATAGCTAACCAAAAAATGAATGACAGTCTAGGCATTAAATATTTGCTCCAAACTGTGGCTGCCCAAGGAACCGTGACTCGATGAGAACGCAGGTTGTCATAAATGAGACGATTGGTTAGCTTGGCAACAGGAATATTTTTCCAGAAAAAGGCATCAGATTCCTGTGGAGTAGGGGAATAGGTTGGTTGAAAGTGGCATAGGCTCCGAGGAAGATTCCAAGAGGATTCATCTATGAAGGCTCGCATATGGGTTTTGAGAGGGAATAGTACAAAAAAATGGATCCCAATTGAAAAACAGTTCAAGACTAGATGGCAGGAGGAATTAGTGGTATCTACGATAGATATAACTCATCTTGAGAAAACAAATCAAGAGCTGAGTTATGTTGCTAGTTCCTTAGGAAAACCACTAGGCATGGATTCACAAACAGCCACCATGCAAAGGATAGACATGCAAAATTATGTGTTGAAATCCCAAAAAATGCTCCCCTTCTGGAAAATTTATCCATCTTAAGATTGGGAGAGTCTGGTGCTATGGAAAAACTGAGATTCACCTCTCCTATCCTTGGAAGCTGAGTCATTCAACAAAAAAATGGATCCCAATTGAAAAACAGTTCAAGACTAGATGGCAGGGGGAATTAGTGGTATCTACGATAGATATAACTCATCTTGAGAAAGCAAATCAAGTTACTGGTGAGGCTCAACTTATATAGGACACGGAAGATCCCAGCTCTGCTAATTTGTTACACTCTGAGGTGTTGAATCCTAATGATTGAGAAGGATGGTCATGTACCAATTGCTAGCTTACAGCCAAGAGTCCTTATCCAAGCCTAGAGTGGCAGTTTAGAGGCAAATTCTGCTCCAAATGCTTCAACTTTGTATGTTACTGAATCATACACAGATGAATTGTCCAGGGAGGATAATACACATGCAGGCATCATGGCAGATCATAATTCCCTGGATTTAGTGACTAACTATTCAGATGTTGATGATTTCAGATTGCCAACTTCCAATGCTAGAAGAAGGAGATCTGCTAGAAAGAAGGGAAAACTGAAAATTACAGGGGAATCCCCCCAATGTCCGTCCTAGTTTGGAACACTAGAGGGCTCAATGACCCTCTAAAAAAATTAGTGTTGAAAGAGGTGATCAAGGACAAGAAACTGATGCTAGTAGGTCTACTTGAAACAAAAATAAAGGATCCTCTTACAATTTTTGGCTATAGATTTTTGGGCACTAATTGGGAGTTTTTCTCTAATCATAGCTCACATTACAATGGTAGGATCTTATGTCTATATGATACTGATCGGATTGAAGTTCAAGTACTAGCTGAATCTGATCAATTCTTGCATCTCCAATGCCATACGTGTAATACAAATATTAAGTTTGTCATCTTGCTCGTTTATGCCTCCAATTTCTACTTCCAACGTGAAAAACTATGTCTTGATCTGCAGAATAAACAACTGGGAATTTTCATCCTATGGCTTGTAGTAGGTAACTTTAATTACTCTTTGAACTTGTATGAAATTAAGGGCAGGCCTTATAATCATCGCCTGACTAAAAACGTTCCAAATTCCTCTTGAATGTTGACTTGTTTGATCTCAACAACACTGGAAAACTTCTCACATGGTCTAACCACCAGCAAGGTAGCCTACTAGTGCGTAAGAAGTTGGATAGAACTCTCGTTAACTCTTTATGGTTAGTCTAGTTTCCAAATTCTTTTGTCCAGTTTGGGGACAACCTCATGTCAGGCCACTCATTTATGCTTATTCAGAGATTGATGGATCATATTTCTATTGGTGCCCTTTTTATATTTTTTAACGGTCTTACGGGTATGGAGTATGGACGGTTTTCAAGACCTGGTTCAAAGCTGCTGGAATATAGAGGTGGTCGGATTTCAATTATACCAACTCATGACTAAACTAAGACGAATGAACGTGGCTCTTAAAAACTTTTTGTGTTGTAGGAGTCTTAACCTTCACAAACTCAAAGAGAAACTTCTGCTTGCTCAAAGCAATTGTTATGATTCTCCTCATGATGATACATTTAGACAGGCGGAGAGGCAATGTCTTTGGTCATATCAAGATGCTCTCACAATTCACGACTCTGACTTGGTTGCATTAGGGTGACGCTAATACCAAGTTTTTTCATGTTTCGTTGCTAGCTCGTCGCAATGTTAGTAGAATCTCGATGTTGCATGATGTCAGTGGAAGGGAATACCTTGAGCAACATCACCTACTGCAGTTAGCCAGAGATCATTTCTAAGCTCTCACGGGTACTGACTCCGTAGCTTCTCCAAGTCCCAATGTATTACAACTCTTTCAGTGTAGTATTGAACAGAGTGTTAAGGAGTTGATCGCTCCTATTACTGGCAATGATATAAGACGTATTTTATTCAGCTTGCATCCTTCCAAATCACCTGGTCCTGATGGATTTACATCCTTATTTTCCAACATACATGGACTATCACTGGGGAGCTATTCTTTTCATCAGTCTTAGAATTTTTCGAACCGTCTAAGCTACTTCAAGAAATAAATCACACTTATGTACGCCTGGATCCAAAACAAAAGACACCCACGTACCCTGTTTGATTTCAGACCAATTTCCTACTGCAACACCATTTATAAGGTTATCTCCCAGCTGCTAGCTGAACAACTCAAGATGTTACTATCAGGTATCGTTAATACTGCACAAGGTGCTTTTATACCTAATCGTAACATTGGTGATAATATTCTGTTGATTCAGGAATTGCTTAAGGAATACAAATCTGGAAAAAAAAATCAACAGTTGCTTAATTAAGATTGATTTCTTCAAGGCCTTTGACACCATCAACTAGAAATTCATTTAGTTATGTCTTGAGGCGTTGCAACTTCCTCATAAATTTATTCACTAGATTATGGCTTGTATTCAGTCCCCTTCCTTGACTGTGCTAGTTAACGGTATACCTTCTAAGCCGTTCAAAATTGGACGGGCATTCGAAAGGAGGCCCCTTGTCTCCATACCTTTTTACGTTTGTTATGGAAGGTTTTTCCAGGTTATTAAACAAGCTTATATTATGTAATGGTGACTTCAATTCCACCATAATTACAGGGAGGTCAACATCACTCACTTAATCTATGCCGATGATTTGATAGTTTTATATATTGTTGATCTTTATTCTAATGCACTTGATTTGTTCACTCAATGGTCTGGTTTGCATTATAATCCAGATAAGAGCAGTATATATATGTATATCTGCAGACGTGCAGATCATGGGAGACATAATGAGGCTCACTGGCCTTTAAAATATTTCTATGACATTTAGCTATCTTGGTGTTCCCATTACAGCACACAAACTCAAAGTTCCAAGACTGCTTTCTGATCATTGAACAACTCAAAGCTCAAGTGATGGCATGCAAAACAGATACTTATCGTATGCAACTCGCATTACTTTAATCATTTCGGTGCTAAAGAGTTTACATCTTCATTGAACTGCATATGTTGCTATGCCAAGGAGAGCCATAAAAGAGATGCACCGCATTGTGAAAACGTTCCTATGGTCTGGTCAACTTGGTAACTCAACGAAGGCAAGAATTAAGTGGAGTGAGGTTACTATACCAAAAAAGCAAGGTGGCCTTAGTATTATCTCGGTGACAAATATGCAGAAAGTATTAATGTGTAAGCGGTTATGGAGGCTATATACTGATCGTAACGCCGTATATATTAAATGGTTATATGAATACTACTTCAAGTGTTAGAATTTCTGGCAAGTTGATTTCACAAAAGATGGCTCTCTAATTCTTAAGCAAATGATGAAGAAAACCATATATCCTTACATCAAACATCAGATCGGGAATGGCTAAAGGACATGGATATGGTTTGATAATTGGCTAGACATAAGTCATATCGTCCAGCAAACTCACTTTCAACAACTAAGTAACCGAATACCTCCCAATCTCAAAGTATCTTCACGATTGTTAATGGTGAAGGGAAAGGTGAGTTCAGAGGTTTTCAACCCTCTCGGTACATCTCCCTCGACTAACTTCAGTTGGTAATGACGATACTACTTTATGGGTGTTGAACCATAATAGCCATTTCACTAACCGATCATGTTATCAATTGTTTTCCAATAGCTATCCAATAATACCATGGTTTGATCTACTTTGGAGAAATCCAATTAGCCATAAGGCTTCCTTCATCACATGGCTTGCCAGCAAGAATAGGCTCCAAACCAAGGGCCAATGGTATGGTAACGTAGCTGATAATACTTGTGTACTTTGTAACAGGGTCGTGGAGGATAGGGACCATTTGGCTTTTATATGCAGCTATTCCAAAGTGATTTGAAGCCGAATACTTCACTTGTTAGTTGTTACCACTAAATAATTGTCGATACAATTGGGAGCATGCATTACACTGGATCATTATTAACTCTAGGACTAGAAAAACTGACGCCTCCCTCTATAAAGCAGCCTTCCCCTTAACAACTTACACAATTTGGAAGGAGCGCAATAGCTGACGATTCACTAATAAGAAGGAAGAGAAATACCTAGTCGCAGACAAGATAGTTAACCTGATCCGTGAATGCATCTATGCAAAACAAGTGCAGCACACTCTATCGTTGGACATGCAACATCAATGGCGGTACTTAGTGTTTCATGCATATTAAGAAAATAATGTTTAAACATTTTAAGTACCAAACTAAATATAGCAATAAGTTTTATGGTGATGTTTGTCTTTTTTTAATTGAACTAGAGCTTTAACTATCAATGACCATCCTCATCAACAATTTACAGAACTACATTATATACTACAAGATTACAAATTGATGAATGTATGTGTGGGATGTGCTTTAAATTCTAGTGAAATAAAATTTTAGTAACCTTAATCTTCCGATGAAATACAGTTTTAGTGTAATTAGGCATATATAGAAATAGAGTTTCAGTAACCTTAAACTTTTGAAGAAATAGAATATTAGTGATCCTAGGATTTTATGGTAATAAAGTTTCACTATAATTGGACTTCTTACAGATAATTGTAGTCTATAAATAGTTTGTATAAATGAGACCTTAGAAGACCTAGGTGAAAATCCTTTAAAGAGAACCTTTAAGAGAGGTTGTATAAGGTTGTTTTCATCTATTCTCCTTGTAACTTCTTTTTCACAGTAATAAAAGAATTTTGTCATCTTACATATGTATGTTGATCACAATTGACCTAATCACTTAAAATTTTATGTTCTTTTCTTCCTTATTTTCTCTTATTTTATTTTTATTTTATCTAATAATTAGTATTAGAGCCTAGTTTATCTTTTTTAATATTTAAGGATGTCTCTTTATAAGTTTGATATTAGGATGTTCAATAAGTTGGATGATTTTACTCTATAGAAGGTGAATACAAGAGTGGTCTTTGCTCAACAGGGTTGCACAAACAACATTGGAAGAAGAAGAAAAAATCGTCGAAGAATTTGAGGGCATCAAAGAAGCAAGAGATTATATCAAAGGCGCAAATAGCAATATTGTTGAATCTGAGAGACGAGGTCTTGAAAGAAGTGGTTAATGAAATTAACAACTAATGCTTTGTTGTGTAAGTATCAAAAGAGATCAGTTATATATCAAAAGCAACATTTGTATCCCTTGAGGATGTTAGAACGTATAGAAATGAAAGATCACATTGATAATTTTAATCAGATTATCTTGGACCTATAAGGTGTTGTTTTAAAATTGAGGATGAGGATTAAGTTATAATACTTTAATGTTTCTTAAACCAATTTATATGAGAAGATACCATATTGTATGATACAGAGACTATTTATATTAGTGACATGAAGGAGGCTTTATAGTCCAAGAAATTAAAGGAAAATTTCTCTATAATATATAAATATATATCAAATTTGGGTCTGGTTATTGATACAGGAAGGAATAAGGAAAAAGACGTATTCTTTAAAGAATAGAATAGTACTGTCAAATTGGTTTATCATATATAGTATATTGTCAAAGATTGTGTTTCAGTTCCAGTCACGATGTACGATGGAATTGTTGTAACATTGAATGCCTGATCATATATTCCTAAAATTTGGAGTAAAAAAATCTTATTTTCATGGGCACTATTAATAGACAAAGGTATAAGTTTTCTGGTGATGATAGATAGATTAAAGTGGTAAAATGTATATTGACTATGATGTAGATTAAAGTGGTAAAAAGTGTATTGACTATGATGAAAGATTATGGCATGAATCTACGTATTAATGGAAAAGACAATAATGGAATTAGTGGTTGTGTCTTAATCTTCAAGGAAGAACGATAATTTTATGTTATAACACATGTGGGTGAGTTTTCTTGGTGAGTAAGAGATGATGAAACTTCATAAGGGGAGATTATAACTTATTAAAAAATGTCAAACATAAAATTTAGACTTTTATAAAGTTTCATGCACTTAGAAAAACATTTATGATAACCTTTAAAAATATAGTATTTAAGGAGTGAAATATATTAAAACAAACATACGAAAAGTACGTGCTAAGGTCAACAATGAGCAACACTGGTTCAATGGTGTTACTAGCCTAGAACTAATGTTAAGTAAATAAAAATTCTAGTTTAGGAGATAAAAAATGTCGGGAAGAAAGCATTAATATGGTATAGCAAATTATAGAGCAAGGAAGACTATTAGACAGCCAAAAAGATATGGTTAGGAAGATCGATTATTTATTCTTAGTCATGAGAAAGATAAATGGATTGGAGCTATAGAGAAAGGTGTAAGGTTTCATAAGATCAAAAAATTGATTTTTTTTGTTCAAATCTGATTGGAAAAGATTTGTATATTTTGGAGGATACATATGACATGTTAATAAATTCATCCGTAAACACTACAAGAAATCAGTGTTTTACCGACGGAAATTACCGTTGGTAAACACAAGATACCCATCGGTGAAATTAATCACCGACGGAATTTGGTGGAGCAAAATTCGGTCGGTAGACTGCCTGAAGCTAAAAATACCGACGGGCATTTTCCGTCGCAATGTTATGATGGAATTACCGACCGAAATATTATTGTCGGTATTTATTTAACGACGAAATGGTAAGTACAATTCCGTCGAATAAATATTGCTATGGTAATTGAGTTCGTCGGTGATGCGAAGTTATATTCAACGACATTTTTCGATGGTATGTTATACCGTCGGTAACTAGAGTAACGTTTCCGACGGACAATTGAACGTCGGTAATGACGGATTTTTTTTTTGGTTTTTTTTTTTTAATAATGATTATATTATATATTCACTTTATTGATTTGTTAATTTATTAATTTGTGTT
>JANJEY010000009.1:43374817-43392205 GCA_024703695.1 Erythroxylum cataractarum
CATTTTTTCCTGAAAACAGCTTTTGCGGTGAAAAAAAGTGCTTTTAGAGTCTCCAAAAGCTGAACCAAACAGGCACTTAGTCTTGAATTCTTATGAAATAAAATTTCCATAACCTTAGACTTTTAAGATAGATTTTTAATATTATTAGGTATCTATAGAATAGAGTTTTAGCGACTTTAAATTATGTAGAAATAGAACATTAATAACTTAAGATTTTTTAATGATAAAGTTTTCCTATAATTAGAATTCTTAAAGAAAATTCTAATTTTTGTAAGAGAGAATCTTAGAAGACTTTGGTGAAAATCTTTGTAGAAACTTATCTATTCTTTATATAACATTTTTCTTATAATAATAAAAATGTTCTATTTCTATCAAAGTAAGGCATGTAAATTCACCAAATCACATAATTTTTTGTATTCTTTTCTTTCTTATTTTTTTCCAATAATTAAAAAATCCAACCAGTTCGGCTGGTTCAATATTAACAATTTAAAATGTCCTACTTTTTAGCTTGATTTTTAACTTTTTGGTTCAATTTATCTTAATAACTCTTGTTATTAAAAACCAATCAATTTATTAATTAATCGATCAATTTTTGTAAATTAATAAGTTTTTATAAACTAAAATAAATCAATTAATTTTCATTTAACAACTTTTTTCAATTTAATTTTAAATTTTTGATAAATAAGGTGAATCTCTCTCAATTATATTTCAAATTTTTTAATTTTATTTAATTTTTAGCCGGTTTTATGAGAGTTTAACTCCAGTTGAACATTTTAAACTTTAAACTTCTATTCTTACGAATTTTAACTTTCGATCCGGTTTTTTAAAAATTAGTTTTTCTCTTATATTACTTGTTTTTATGCGTTTTTCCTTTTTTTTTTTCTTATATTACTTCTTATTGCGTAACAGGTACTGGCATAAAACCTTACTGCCAACGCTTCACCGCGAAGCAATTAATGCATGTCAACACAGAATCTGAAGCACAGATCATGGTGGAAAAAATGATTACATAACTATGGACAAAAAGCAACCTCTCTGATGCAAGCCAAGAGAGTCCTTAGCCGAGAAGGTTCCGTACGTTAATCTGGCATGCCTCTAAATTACATATTTCAATAATTTATTTAATGATTTGACAATTCAAAGATCATTTAAATAATGGATAATAAAATTTTGACTTCAAATAAATCTGAACCTTCGACACAAAATCTTAAAGAATCACACATTCCTAAATCCTAATCCAGCCATATTAGAACATATGTACCTTACGGGCTTCGAGGAGCACTGAGGGAAGAATCGGACACGGTTTCAGTTGTGGGAACCACTGCCCTTTGCGAGGCCTTTTGGCTCAATATCCTCTCTTTTTAACCAACTTCTCTTCTTTGTAAGGACTGAATTTGATGCGAGTCCAAGTCAATGCCACTTTACTGAATGTTGTCTGCTTTTTTAAAAAAACTAAAAACAAAACAGCTTCGTCTCTACTCCATCCATCCACTTAAAGCTCCCGTTCAATGGCTTTCATGTTCTAGTTGTCAAACTGGTGTCTTTATCTCTAATAGCTGAGTATTGGATCTTGATCAATCTCGCCTTGGTCCCTGTTTTAGGAAGAGGAATGAAATACTTTTCAAGTCCAAATTTCCTTCCAAACCAAAGATAGATAGCTCTTGTTGTATCTGTAGTCTCCTTTTACAGCTTCTGTCAAATTAGGTCAAAGTTGGAGCTTTTCTGGCTATGGATAAAGAACCGGTCGGATTCAGATTTCATCCAACCGACGAAGAAATCGTCGACTATTACCTAAAGCTGAAAATGAATGGTGACGATTCTCTCGTCGATGATGTAATCTCCGAGGTTGATCTCACCCGAGTGGAGCCCTGGGAATTACCAGGTAGGTGCTACCCAATTTATCAAACTTCGTCAAGTTCCTGCTTTTCTTGCCAAACTTTGATCTTAACATATAAATTTCTACTGTGGATGAACTGTAGATCGTTCACTATTGTGGTCAGACGATCAAGTTTGGTACTTTTATTGTAGACTTGATTACAACAAGTATATGAACAGAAAAAGAGCCAACAGGACAACCAATCGTGGATTCTGGAAAGTCACTGGGAAAATTCGTGATGTGAAAGCTAAACGCTCAGGGGAGGTGATAGGGACAAAGAGGACTTTGGTTTTCCATATAAAAGAAGGGCGTGATTGTAAACCTACTAGGACCGACTGGGTCATTCACGAGTACCAGTCTAAAACTACACTTCCAGACCAGGTTGGTGTCTGAAGCTACCATCTGACAGCAATTGAACTGGGAATGTAATGTTTTGTTTCATTTACGATTGGATTCTTCTGTCATATTCTGGCGTGGCTTTTCTGTTACCCGTTTGAGTTGTTTTGCTTAGAAATTAAATGCTTTTCAGAATGTCAAGTTCTCTTATCACATTTTCTTTAACTTTGGCCAGAGAGCTTTTGTTCTCTGCAAGTTGAAGGACAAAGCCTCACAGAATGAAAGTTCACTGCATGAGGAAGGCGAACCTAGTTGCTTTTTAGGGTCTGATTTTGGTAATCTAATAGCACAGCCTGGAAATCTTGAGGTGAGACACAGCTTACCTCCTGTTTAGTTTTGAGTTATGCTTGCTTCGAGCTGATGGGTATCGTATTGATGATTTTTATTTCAGGGTATTTGCCTTGATGATCTCTTAGCATCACCAAAGAGTGGCTTCGCTAGTGACCCTCTAGTTTACACCAATGAGGAGGAATGGGCAGATTCAATGGTTGTTGAACCAGGTGATTACTACGATGAACGAATTCTGGGAATGAATCCATCTGGTTCAAGGATTTACAAACATGAGCATCAAGCAGGCTACCAAAACCTTGTAGGAGAGGAGGAAGTTTCTTCCAGAAGAATTCAATTGCAAGGGGAAACATCCGTCGCAGTGTGTGAAAAGGTAAAGAACTTGAGCTGGAACTTTCCAGGCCAAGGAAACCATCTGCACGTATCCATTTATTTAAACTTCAAGTGATTTCGTTTTACAGGCTAGAGATGCTACAAGGGATGATGCTGCAGTTGAGCTTACTCCTAAGAGAAGCTCTGTGGTGGCTCCAAAACAGGACAGGGAAATGGCTAGAGTTATCACTGCAAAACAAACTATAAAGTTGCAATCAAATAGGTCACGTGGCGATGATAGGAAGAGTCCATACATTCGTTTTGAAACTCCTAAATCAGGCCATGAACAAAGTCCACCATCAGTGTACATTGTAAATGTTGTGGTTGGCCTCTTATTGTTTATAATCATTCTCTGGGAAATGCTGACATTTTAGCCACCCTCTTTCCTGGGTATTGGTTTTTTTTTTTTTTTCCCATCTGGTTCTGGTCTGATCGCTCGCAGAAGAAGACCTGTAAGGGAATAAGGTGGGGTAGAAATGGACAAGTTTGCAGTCTCTAGTCATATGGTCTAAAAAGTGTTCCAGCCCTGGTTAATAGAAAATTTATGGCCTTCACTTTTACTTCTGTTGTGCTTTTTAATTTTTGTTTATAATTTTTAAAAACAAAAATAAAAAAACAAGCGAACTCATATTTTCAAAGTACTTCATTCATTGAAGATCCTAATTTCTGCTCATGGATTGCTTTAATGACTGGCATTGTGTCAGGTAATTTGTTTTCCCTGAACACTATGACGGTTTGTAGATTGAGGCTCTGAAGCTTGTAATATCCAAGTGATCTAAGCCGGAGCACCTGAATGGCATGCAACTTTACTGAATCTGCACATAAACAGGCGCTGTTGTAATGATCCATGGTAGAATCATTAATTTCCACAAACACATTGAGCGTTGCCAATAACATTAAACCTAACGTCGAGACTCGTGAAATTCACAATATACTCCAGTTCCTTAAATCTCTCGTTCTGTCTTCTACAATTGTTCTGTAAAAAAAATTTCTAAGCCCTGATCTTGATCTTGCAAGCCCCACTTTTCTCTTCAAAATACCCCAAGTTTAGGCCTCATATCTCCTGGACTTATATATATTTCTAGCCCATGGACTAAGTGCTGTTGTGAAAATTTTGATCCATGACGAATAACACCGACTAAAAAATTTAACATTTCAATTGATTTTACCATTAGCTTACTAGATAATTGCCAAAATTAACATATCAAGTTGAAATAAATTGCCCATTAAACATAGTAACATAAAAGGTGGACATTTGGGAAGTTTTAATTATTAAATTTGGTCACAAAGGAAAAAGAAAAGCTACCTTTTGAAACTATAAAAGATTTGAACACAATTTTACCTTAAAACTTATTTTAACCAGCATTCAGATGATGATTTTATGATGGAATCTCACTTAAACTTGTATATGGTCTAACTTTCCTTTACGTATGGGCCCATAGACAATAAACGATTAAAAATAATAATTAAAAATTCTGTCATTAGAAAATTTGAGCTCAATGAATTAAAAACATTAACCCAATGGAATTTCCATTATAATATATTGTAATACCTTCTATATTTATCTCCATATAAAGTTATGCGACAAGCAAATCTTAGTTATATGGACCTAATTCTCACTTAAATTGAACAGGAGACCTTAAAACTTTCCAAGCCAAACCATGAGAAGTGGAGGCGAAAAGATATTAGGGTATTTGGTTGGCGAGGGTCTTTCAGTAGCCTACGTAAATGCCATACTATTTCAGTCCCAACAGTTTGATCCTGGATGGATTTCAATGGCATCACTACCCCATCTTGACAGAGAAAGGAATAGGATTTTAATGGTTACTATAAATTCCCCCTTCATCTTTTCCATTTAGCATGAGAAAGCAACAGTGCATGTGTTGATACACAGTTGGGGAAGCCGTATACAGCCAGAGAAAGGAAAGGCATGCGCGTTCCATTTAATGCCCATTTACCCACAACCAAAGAAGAGAAAAAGGACGACGTAGTGGTCCATGCAAATTTATCACACCTTCGTCCTATTCAATCCCTCATTCAACTTAGTTTTCAACCGTGTTTACATTTGCATGTATCTTTGTTTTCTTTTTTCTTTCAATTTTCCTGAGATCTCCATAAAAGGACAAGTTAACTTATCATACAAAAAAGCTCTTCTTTACCTAAAACTCATGTGCCCTTCTTTATCACCTCATCAATTTCACCTATTGAGCCTAAACCTAGCTATACTCTTCCTTTCTCTATAGCCTGCTGACTATTCCATGCCTCGTCCTCAATCTTTAGGCCAATAATTGGACCAAGCTGTCGTGTTTAATATACTTTATAACATAATTATTGCTCCTTTTCATCGAATCTTCATAAAAGGCTTGTGCATGTTGCCTATCTTTTGTGATAAGCTGATATTTCTTGCTTGCTGCAGGATTATTTGCTATGGGTATTTGTTTTAACCGCAGTACTCAAATGGGCATTAATTATTTTATATGTGAAATGATCTAGAGTGGAAAAGAAAAAAAGCTGAATTTACTTATACCTTAAATCCTTTGATACAATTAGGAATTGGGAGTTTGATAAATTCCAACGAATCGATGCTCTTTCACACGATCTTACAAGATTGTTCAACTCGGGTGCATTCTAGTTTTGTGAATCATGTAATAATGTTCTTAATTATTTGACGAATAGTTCATGATATATAGTTGCTCAATACTTTTACGACAAGAAAACCACCGTACAAATCATTATTCATTAAGAAATGGGCTCATTAAATTCCAGGAAACTCTGTTATTTTTCCTTGCAAAATATTCCAGGCTAAGAGTTTCAGAAGAAATTTTCAGGGTTACCAGAGTTTCTGCAGGTGTTTCCATAATACAGTAAAATTTTCTACAGTTGCATGGTACTGTAGCCCCATGTCTGGACATCTACGAGCAATTGGACTATAAAATAAGGAAGGAATCGTAATCTCATAGCATGCGCATCTGCTCCTAATCATGTCATTCTTCTTCTTTGGCCTCTTTCACCCTCTCTGTACCTCTCCGTTTTACACTGACACATCCACATTGTGCAATACATAGTTTTGCAGAAGAAAGGGATAGGTGGGTGTATGTAAGCCTCAAGCAGTCAGGCTACGACTAAGTGTGTGCAATCAAATATTTAATGATGCATTCTTTGATTAGATATAAGAAGTATATGCTGCTTGAACTTGTTCTGAATTGGACGAGTGGTACAAGAGAAAGAAGTAGTAGAAAAGGAAGGTACCGGTTTAAGATCGACCTAATTTCTTGTTCACTAAACTGATGGAATCTTAGATATAGACCTAATATACCAGTTGATTTGTTCGTGGACTGTCACAACAGGTACGTGTGATGTCTATGTCCATATTTACTCTCCTGATGAGCACACACAAAGGCTTGGTTGATGAGCAGTTCAGACACCTTACGCATTGCCATGTTTCCTGATGATTGAGTTTGGGACTGCATTATTACAATAAAGATAAATTGTTAATTGATATTGAAACGTCTGACCCATTTCCATTCAGGGAAAAAAGAATGAAGGAAATAGCTGTAGAAATATAGGTGAATTATGGAGTTAAACCCATGTGTGTATATATATGCAATTCATCTATATATGCATTTCACTAGTTCTGGGTACAAGCAGGTTATAAGCTGAAAGGGATCGTGATGTTATTAGGTAAATGATCATCATATGCTCTGTAAGAGACAACTTTCCTGAGAGTCCCTCATCACGAAGGGTACATAGTCACACTCCATGACAAATGGCTTATGCAATGGTACATATGTAATGCACCATAACAAACTCCATTTCAACATGGATCTCGTAATGATGCTTGTAACCCGGTGTATAGCGTAAGAAATACTTCTAACTCCCCTAATCTATATGGTACAAGTAATGTTAGTCTTCTTTCTTGCTTGTTCAAATTATCAAGAATAGATAGTATTGTTTTACAAAAATAGTTAGATCTCCTTTTGGCATTAATTGATTTCGTTTTTAGAAGGACAAAGTAGTAAAAGATTAGGTTTTGACTTCATATAATTTGATACTTTATCAAATAATTTAAGCCTTTTGTAATTTATCAATAGCAAAATCAACTTTTAATTTCAGTTAGACTTAGAGAATAGACTTGATCAATAAAGATTATTTTGAATATACACTTACTCATGATCTGAACATTGTTGTAGTGGCCTTGTTTATCAAACTCCACTTTAATTAATAAAGTGTTTCCAGAAAAAGCTTATATATAATACGTTATATACATTCTAACCTAATCATTTAAGAAGGGCTGGTCGTAGCTAGTAGTAATAGTTTTAGACACAAGAACGAACTTTGCTGTTTTGGGTGCCGAGAGGTTGGACCAAAAGGCACCACAGACTTAGGTTATAAAGACTAAGAGATTTCAAGCAGGGATTCTACAACCAACCTACTTTAATCATTCAGTTTACATATATTACTTAAAACATTATTTGTGGAAGTGTTTCCTTATAAGGAAGTGACAACTTTGAACAATAATGACGTTGCTTTCTGCTTCAATAGCCACCAATTTACGTCTCAAAGAAATTCATATCAACAGCCAACATAGAGATGAGGAAGTATAAGTACAATATCTTAGCGTAAATCACATTCCAATCAGAACCAACTTACCTTCTTATGTCTTTGCCATCATGAACTACCCTATTCAGTTGCAGCTAGCTGTATGATAAGATAACTGATGTAAATAGGCTTAAGTCGATTCGTATCCTTCTTGTACTGAAGTTAGATTACAAATCAAAACAAAAGATCTATCAACTAGCTACTTAGAGACTGTAATGTTAATCCTATTGGAAGTTTTATAAGCCAAAAAAGTAAAGTTACAAAGTGCGTGTGGAAGGGAAGTGCAGATCCATGAAGGTTTTTGAGGTAAACTCGCTTTCAGATGTTTCCATCGAGCTCAGGGAGTTGGATAAACTACGCAAAATTTTTTTCATTAATATTCAATAGTTCTGAGAGAGTGAACTTGCACATTTCTCTCAGAATGAAATCGGAATAAATCGAATATTTAATATTATTTGTGGAACACATTCTAAGAAAGAAAGAAAAGCTAAGATTTATTGCTGAAATTGACATACCATTCAAAAGCAGACATTGAGGAATATTGGAAGCTGGTTTTCATTTCAATTTGGTGGATACTGCAGAGAAAATTGACTTTTGAGTTTCTTCTTGAGATGTGCAGATTTCTGATGGAATGGAAAAGATGTTCGATCCAAATTTGACTGCAAAGGTAGGACGGAAAGATGTATTTGATCAGAAAATCAGCACCTTGGACAAAGATGCTACGCTAAAAGATTAAAAGAGTCTTCAGGGAAGAATGCAGCTTTTTTGTTGTTGTTTTTATTGGAGTTGGAAACTAACAAAAGTTGAAGAACCATTCCTGCATTTTCTATTGCCGATTGCATAATATCCTTATGTAAATCCAATTCCTGATTTGAACTAAAATTAAGTTAATGTACATAATTAAGCAGCTTCCTGCTTGTACATGTCAAGATTAAGAGAAAATTTCAAATAGGAGATAAGTTTCGCTTCAATCATTTTCTGGAAATTCTACCTATAGATTAAGATCCGACGCCATTTTGGTGCCAAACTTTCAATGGCAGACCACAGATTCAATAATTGACTGTACAAAACTGTGAAGTATGAGCCGAAACTTTTGCAAACTAGAGGTAAGAAGGGATCTTGTACTCTTAATTCTGCAGCGTAAGTTAAATCTTATAAAGAAAAGCCAATGCTACGCAGTTCTGATGAGTACAGTAACCAAGGTCTTATTTCCTGAGGATCCAAAAGTCTTGGCCTTTAACCGTAATGTAAAAGATCAAAAGATAAGTCACCTTGATCATACCACTTTACAAATCTGAACTGGAATTCAATCTCGGGATAGCTTCATTTAAGGAACCTCACTTTTAACAAGGAAGGACAATTTCTGTGTGCAGTAGAAGGATGAAGGTTGGTTTGGCTGTGAAGAGAAAACAATATATATAAACAAATAGCTTACATATCAAGAATGTACAAAAGGCCAACCAAGTTTATGAGAACTAGAAAATTTGTTAGGAATAAAGTTGAAACAGTAAGGATACAGAAGCTACCTTTTACAGCGCTGCAACTTCCTGCACAAAACCTGCAATCCAACTTAACTAAGCAGTAGGAAGAGCCTTAACCCAATAAGGTAATAGAACAAAAGAAAGATAAAAAGGAGGAACTTTTGCAGTGTCCCATTAGCCAGTGATATGTACCCTATAAGTTGTCAGATATATATATATATAGAGCGAGAGAGAGAGAGAATGTATAGTCTATGTCCAAAGAGGAACAGATATAAACCAAACAAACTGGGAAGAGCTCATGGCATAAATACAGTTATAATTGGGGAAGCAAGAAAAGAAAGCGCTATTGAAAGCAATTGTATATATATTAATAATCATCACGATATTCATCTGTATATATATGGCGTTATACACAGTTAAAAGGGTCTTTTCAGCTCAACATGTTCTATCTTTTTGCTCTCTATTCAAGTCTTTACAAACCCCCCCAATAGCTTTTCGCCTATTGACTTGCTGTAGTACTACTTTCAAAGAAGTTAAATAAATGAAGAAGACTCATCAAAAAGATAATTAGCTTAACCAATATATCTCATGAAACCATCTTTGTCCTAATCGAATTCATCAGTACCCAGCGCAAAAAACCAAATGTGGAGTAATAAAGATTGTCTTCTTTCTTATTCTTCACTGCTTGGTGTGTTTGATGATCAAAGATCCAAATCAAAAGACGAAGTCTTTCCTTTCTTATGAAGCTCAGCTTGCATTGTTGGAGTTGGGGCGGTAGTGGGTACTCTTGATTGGAGAAGTGGGAGAGATGAGGAAGCCAAATGGGGAGAGAACAAAGCCGCTGTGCCATGAGCAGTGTTACTAGGAGTATTTACCGAGGATGAGGACGAATCATCTGCTATAGGACATTCCATGTTTACGCCGAACAACCTGAACCTCTTCCCCACAGTTTTGCCATGGACAACGGGAACTGAATCAATCATCATTGGCATCCGTTGGCATCCTTGTTCTTGATGATTCATTGCCTCAATTTGGTGTGGCCCTGGTGGCCTCAAGTAGTACTGGGCTGCATTGACATAACCAGTTGCGAGTTGATGATGATTGTGGTAATGGTAAGGCTCAATAGTATTGAAGTTCAGATGATGCAATCGTTGTTGTTGATGGTGTTCATAGGGTCGTGACGGTATCGATAAAGACTGAGGCATGGGGTAAAGCCTGCCCCACCTCATCGACTGTGGCAAGTGTAGCTGATTTTGGAGCTCTAAATGCGAGTACGACGTGGGATCTGGTGCATTTGGCCTGCGTCTCCAGTCTATGTACAGAAGATGCCGTCCTGACTCACCAACTCCTCTCTGAAATGACACAATATCGCCGGCATCGAGCTTTTTCTCCTTCACAAAGCGACTCCACCCTTTAGTCATCACATAGCTTTGACTACTATTCCAATAAGAGTAGCGAAACCTCCAAGACTTGCCGCTTCGATCCTCGAAGCTCAAAAGGAGGCCTTTCTCGCTCGATGTGGAGTCTAAAGGGAAGTACTTTTCAGCGTGCTGTTTTGGTATCACAAGACGGTTTAGCTTGCCTACATCGCTTGGAGTCACAACTTTGTCAAACATATGCTCTTTATCTACAGATCTACTACTCGTACCAGCTGCTCCACTAGTTTCAGATTCATTACTATTGCTCCCCAGCGACAAGTCCGTGATCTCCATCTGCTTGTCGAAATTGAAGTTTGGTTCTTGGTTCTTGTAATCATGTTGTGGTTCAGATGAGCTAAGCCATGGTTTTTGTTGCTGTGGCAGAAAAATTTTGTACTGGGTTGAAGAAGACGGGGAGTTTGGAGATGGAAAAGGAAGCTTACTTGTCATCACTGCTTCTTCTTCCTCCTCTTCTTCTTCCTCTTGTAATTCCTCTTTATCACGATACCCTCTTCGTTCTTCACCAAAGTTCATGATTGCCCACCTCAATTTCGAGCTTTCTGGCTACTGTGGACCTTGGAGAACAAAAACCCGCCAGAATAAAACGATGATATAAAGAATAAGGAAAAAAACAATTGGAAGGTGGGAAAGAACCCAACTTTTTACATATGGAAGTGAAAAACTATAACAAGTCCTCACCTGAAAGGATTTGTTTGGTATGAAACTTTGTTCTTTTTGGTTCTTCAAGATCTGTGAGGCCACAAGAGAAGCAAAAGGAAGCTATCTTAGTACTACAAACCAAACAGTCGGTGCCTTCTTCTTTGACCAAGAGGATGTCATTGTAAACCCTAAAAGACAAGCCACAGACAATTCAATACATGAACATAAGTTATTCTTGTAATTGCTGACCTAGGCGAACAGAGAGGGAGATGGAGAGGGGGAGAGAAGGGTATTTCCCAGGTTGCTTCTCTCGTCCTCGAAGCTTCTCTTCACAAGTGAAGCAAGATTATATATTTTTCTTTTTGTTATTGCTCTTTCGGTTCTTTAGGAATGACACATGACCATGAGATAGAGAAATGGGAGTGTAAGAGAGAAAAGAGTTATACGTAGGGGCCCATGAATGATCTGGTTCGACTCATGTGAGCATGTCCTTTTAATTATTTTCGGGTTATCTACTCTCTTCTCTCCCCCCATGTATATATCTTCCCACTATGACCCAACCAAGCAATGACCAGTTGGTCTTTAGGGTAATAATCTTGTAGTTAAATTTTCCTTCCAAGACACATGCATCATTTCTTCTAGTCTTTTTTTTTTTTCCAATCTTCTTATTAGTCTAGTTGGCGAAAGAAAGGGACAGAGAGGTAGAGAGAGCATGCTCAGTTAGGTTCTGAGTTTTGACTTTGGTACCATTGATTATTTGCTCTGGTCCTGAGTAGTAAGAGAAAAGTCTATTTTCTCGTCCTAATCTCAGTGGGAATATAGATAAAGATTCCTTTAATTATATCATCTCTCTATCAATAATCATATTTATAATTAGTAAAGCATCCAACTTGAAATCCAGCAATATCCCTTTTAAGAAGGTTGATGAGCAAGTACTCCTGTCTCATTATTAGATATGTTAAATCTAATATAATTATAAAAATATATATAAACACAATCACCATAACGAATTCAAATTGTAATGTGTATTTATTATAATAGTATTACAAGGATTGCAGTCCGAAGTTAAAACCCTGATTCATCTAAGAAACAATAATGACTCATCAGGCTTGATTTCTCCCTTATATGCACCTAAATGTTGACTCTTTTAGAGTCCAAAAGAAGTTATATGGCTCGCGGTTCTATATATCCATAGTGTAAGACAATGAGTCTCCACAAGCAAGCAACAAACTATGACCTTAAAAGGGTAATTAGATATGCTTGATTAGTTGCTTATCCTCCTTCAATTCAGCAAAAGCTAGTGATTAGGTTCTCTTCCTCGAGAGCGACAAAGTAAATTAATGACATGAGTCATGACCATGGAAAGGCCAACCAGAAGAAAATAAACGCTTTGCCAATGTACGCAACTAGAGCATACAATTGCAATCCATTGTATAGTTTTATATATACAGTTGACTTGAGTTGTTGATGTTGGAATAGAAAACTGCACTCGGATACCAATTTGAAAAGAAAGATCAAAGAAGAAAAATTTTCTTGGTTTTGGGGATTGAAATGGGTACGGATCGAACATGTGGTTGAATAAGTCGTGCCAAAATTTCTAAGGTGATTACTCAAGTATTTTATGCATGTTTCAGGTAATTCCAAGCTTTCTAACTATGGAAACGTGTATGTTAAGTATTTTCTTAATTTACAGAGTACAAGTTGAATGTAAACGTACAATTGTTTAGGGGCAGATGCTTTATAAAACATGATTGCAATTAATTAGCCCTCGATCGGCTTAAAACTAGAAAGTTGCCCCACATCAAACAAGAATTAATGTAAATAATTTAATTTTTATGGTCTTGGAAAACGATTAAGGCTGTTGTATCTCGGATAACTTAGTTTAATCCAACTTCTTAAGTCTTTTTATAAATTGCAAAGTACAAAGACATTGTTAAAGTCCCTTTATTTTTGTATAGGAAAACCATTAAGTCTTTGTCTTCAAACAATATACAAAATTAGGTAATAAACAACTGGCCTGATACCCCCCCAGCTGGTAAGTGCGAACCCGTATGAGTTGCAGATATCACTCAAGCATCTAAAAGGTTAATTGAATTTTGATATAAAGTAGACTGAGCACGTGATTAATTATGTTTCTTCGCATTTAAATTTGTTGTACATGATAAATATAAGACTAGTCACCGGTAGGTGGATAAGCGTATTGGATGACGAGGTGGTCCTGTTTCATCTCCACTTTATGAATTTTGACAGAACCCTCAGGCGCCATATTGTTCTGTTGTACTGATGGATAATGACAATGAGAAAGTTTGATGATCATAATCTAGATAAGAGATTGTCTTTGACCAGCTGCATTCTGAAGATTTTCTAATGAATGAGTATGGAAGGAACTGTAGTAATTAAGAAATTACAGAAAACTGAGAAGCCTAAAAGGGTTTGGTTTATGTCTAAAATAACCAAGGAATTATAACAGAGTTGCATATATTTTCTGCAAGTAGTTTTATTATTATCTCTTCTGGTTCTGAAGATGTATGTATGAAGGCATAGGAAGGAGCTGCTCCGTAGGGAATCTCGCTTCACCTTTTGCGAACTTCTGATTCCTTTTGAAGTCATTTGCTACGGGACTTTTATTAGTGGGGTCCAAAAATCTATGATGCTAGTACTATAAACTGAGACGTGATCCAAAGGAGATTTAATAACGATGCTTTTCCATTAATTCTTTTGGGAGAAAAGAGAAAAGGATGATATGGGTCGGTGAAGATAAACGTACGAGAGTTGCATCGTTCAATTCCTAATAGCAATCCTTTTTCTTCCTTGAAAACCAAACACAATCACATTATATTATATAGGGTTATAATGACAATTATGTAATTAAAATCTTTTCAATGCTTCCACTATTAAATAGGACCAACAAATTAAATTGAGATTTTTGCAATTGAGTGGTATGCTTAAAAAATAAACACTAAAATGAAGATAATCATGAACTAATCCAAATTTATTACATACACAAAAAAAAAAGAGTTTTTGTATCAGAACAGTACTCTAACTTCAGACCAACTCAATAATAACGTTTGTTCAGATTTTTTTTAATAAAATACATATATTATTTTTATATAATTTTGCATATTCTATTTTTTAAATGAAATTGAGATGTCCACTTTTCTTATAAATTTTCACAATCTTTTCTCTTTAAAATTTTCATGTCCTTATCAAAATTCAATTAACAATTTAAAATATTTTCTTCTTTTTTTGTGTAAAGTCAAATAAAAAATTTAACCAGCTCTTATTCGCAACTAGTAAAATTACAATTATTACCATTTTTATAAAAATTTATAAAATTTTTATCTCTTTTAAAGTAAGATTGTGATATTCACCTTTTATATAAAATTTTACATATTTATACATACATAATGCCGTAGATATTATCAATAATATATGCGATTATACACAATGAGTGATATCATGTAATTATCGAGATATTAAAACAACAACACTTACTATAATTCTTGTTCATATGCAAATTTAGAAAAGTTCATAATTTATCAATATATTAAGTCTAAGTTTAAAAATTCACATCCGCCGTAACTTAAAAAAGTGTCAATCCTGTCGTTTTCGTTGCTAGATGTTAATTTCCACTTATCCTTCACATATAACACGTAGACCTCTTTTTTGTTTTTTTCTAAGGTCATATACTTTTTAACGTACATATACGACAACATGAACCTTCATAGCAAGATCCTAAGCTTATGAAGCCTACGAGAAAATACCAATCGTAGAAGAACTTACGATGTTGACAGAAGTCCTTTAATTACTAACATACATCCCTATTTTTCAGCTGAAATTATACCAAAAAATCAGCCTCTAGAAAGCATACTATATTCATATTGCATATATTCTTGAGTCCAGATCTTCTGTCCAATATTATAGTATTTTATTGTGTCAAATGAATCTCAGTTATTTATTTATGTGAGTCTCGCATGAGTCTTGCGTGGATCCCATAAAATAAATAGTTGAGATTCTATGATACAGAATAAGACAGAGTAATATTGGACAGATGATCTTTTTTCTAAATTCCTAGTCCACTTGCCACTAATTAAAACCATAGGCCCTACTTGTTTGAAGCATATATATATATATATATAAAAGGCGTAGGATAATTATAATCGTTACATTAAACTAGAACCATATTCTTATTGCACTAATTCTCGTGAATGTGGAAAAATGTAAATCAGAACATATTTAAACACCGTTTTCTTGTAGCCTCCTTTTTCCTTCTTTCCCCTGTCATTTACAACAGCAATCGTACTAGCACAAAATGAGACCCTGAGAGGTTTGGTCGCTTGCGTATCTCTGGTCATTGGTTGTTTTTTAGCTACAGATTCATGCGAAATGCTGACACAAAACTAAAACAGGAGCAAAATTGTAAAGAGAACTTACCATTCAGTTGAAGGATAAGGGGAGAATGAGAAGGGCATCACGAGATAGATCACAAGAAATGGAATTGGTAGAATGCCAAAACTGCAAAAGCCAGCTCAACTCCCATGTACATACAAAGTTCATGCCTCGTTTTTCTTTGAAGAAATTTCAATTAGAAGCCATTTTTTCATAACCAGACCATTTCCAGTTCAGAGAAATGGTCTGGTTATAGGTCACAAGCTATCAATAATACTTTAAAATTGTATTATTACTCCTCTGTATTAGAAAGGAGGAGGAGTTGTACAGAAGCAAACCAGAAGAAGACACAAGACTTGGGTCGACACCAAAGAGACGAAACTTAACGCAGAGATGAAGAACGTTAACGCAGAGATGAATAACTAGAGCAAGATGTAGACAGAAGAAGAGATCGAAACTTACACTTTTTCCAGAGAGATGAAGAACCAACAGAGATGAAGAACGTTAACGCAGACCACAAGACTTGGGTCGACACCAAAGAGACGGAAGATCGACACCGGACAACCGCTGGTTCCACGGTTGAGGGAGACGGGGAGACGGCGGTAGAGAAAGGGGTAGGGCTAAGCTTGGAAAAGGTAGGATATGTTTGAGCGACAGGGGACGTAATGACCCCTGTCCTACGGATTAGAGGTAAACAGAAATTTGTTTTTTCTTTTTACTGGGGCAGGTGACAAAAAGAAGGGGACGGGAACCAAACATCTTCAGGTGACAGGATTTGTATGTTTTGTGCACTGACCCCGGTGGCAAGGACGGCAACCAAACGCAACCTTATTGACACATTGGTTGGTGCTGAATTCAGAAAATCTCATCCAAAGGATTCGTTGGAACACTGCTTAGTGAAGGCTATAACAACAGGGGATAATACAGAATTTACAGAGAAGGAATCAGAAGTTTTTGAATTTGCGCAAATGCTCGATGCACAGCCTGTGCAAAGATCTACACAACCTGTGCAAGAATTGAAACTATCACCTGATTTGAACAAAAAAGAACTTTCGAATGTGGAATTGAAATCGTTGCCTCCTAACCTCATGTATGAATTTTTGGGCCCTAATTCGACCTATCCAGTCATTGTTAATGCTCTTTTAAGCCCTGTGCACGTTGATAAACTTTTAAGAGTGCTTAGAGAACACAAGCAAGCAATTGGGTACAAAATTTCAGACCTGAAGGGAATCAGCCCATCTTTCTGCACACATATAATTCATTTAGAGGATGATGCAAAGCCTGTAATTGAACATCAAAGGAAGCTGAATCCAAACATGAAGGACATGGTTAAGCAAGAGGTCTTAAAGCTATTAGTTGTAGGTATTATATACCCCATTTTTGACAGTAATTGGGTAAGCCCTGTCCATTGTATGCCCAAGAAAAGTGGTCTAACAGTTGTGAAAAATGAAGGTAACAAATTAATACCAACTAGGACAGTTACGGGATGGCAGATGTGTATAGATTATAGAAAATTAAACAAGGCCACCCATAAAGACCATTTCCCTTTGCCATTTATTGACCAAATTTTGGAAGGACTTGCTAAACATGATTATTTTTGCTATTTGGATGGTTTCTCTGGGTTCTTTCAAATTCCCATTCACCCTAGTGACTAAGAGAGAACTACATTCACATGGCCCTATGGTACCTTTGCATATCGAAGGATGCCATTCGAGTTGTGTAATGCACCAGCTATGTTTCAGCGTTGCATGACAGCAATCTTTTCAGATTTTATTGAGGAAATTATGGAAGTCTTTATGGATGACTTTTCTGTTTATGGACTAACATTTGACTCTTGTTTATCTAATCTTGCCAAGGTTTTAAGCAGGTGCGAAGAGGTTGATCTAGTGCTGAATTGGGAGAAGTGCCA
>JANJEY010000009.1:43424991-43436527 GCA_024703695.1 Erythroxylum cataractarum
CCCTTCTATCACTAACATTTATATCTTAAAGTTGTTTTCCAATAATAAAATACACAAATAAACGAAAGTAATAAATACCCGAATTAACTTTTATCTAATATATGAAAAAACACATGACAATAGTTGCAAAAATACCTCTACCGAAGGACACGATGACAATAGTCAGAGAAGACAACATCGTCGAGTAGAAAAGGAGTCCACAAAAGAGAAATTGGCTTCAAGAAAACCGAAGAGAAGATGTAGGAAGAAGGAAGAAGAAGAAAGAAAAAAGAAGATAGAAGTGGGAGGGAGATGTCGGGTGAGTTTATATTTAAAAAGAATTTACCGACAAAAATTTTCGTAGGTAAATTCAAAAAAAATTTACACCGCCAATAATTCTCGCCTTTTTACCGACGGAAAGAAAATTTCCGTCGCTAAATTCATATACCAACGGAATTTACCTACGAAATTTTTCGTAGGTAAACTAAAAAAAAAATTCAGCCAAAAATTTCCTTCATTTTTAGCGACGGAACATATACCGTCACTAATTTTGCCGCGACAAATTCCCTCCAAATTTAGCGACGAGTATTAGTACCGTCGCTAAATGACTCAATTGTAACGACAGAAATATGCTTTCCGTCGCTAAGTTTCAAAGGTAAATTTTGCCGTCGGAAATTTATTACCGACGACTATATTGTTCTGCTAATGTCCGTTGCAAATTTTGTCGGGATCAATTCTCTCAAAATTTAGCGACGAATATTAGTACCGTCGCTAAATCACTCAATTTTAGCGACGGAAAGTATATTTTTGTTGCTAATAGCCTACGAAAATTTTTTCATTGCTAAGTTTCCGTCGCTAATCTACATTTTTCTTGTAGCCACTTAATTTTAATAATTAAGTTAATGTAATATATATATATATATAACAATTATAAATTTATTGTCATAGAAAAGAGAGTCAAACACATCCATCCTTTCTCTTCTAGTAAATAAGATTAGTTGAGCTTTATATTAGATATTATTAACAATATCTAAATGATCATATTGCATTTTAGGTTAAATTTAAATCAATCCTCTAAATTTGAAATTCGGTTTAAAGTTTAAATATATTTTAAAATCCAAATTCAGTTAAATTAGACTTTACCTGATAGATTTAGATGGAAAGAGCCCAAACCTTTTCCATCAAGTGTAGGCATTACAAAGAGATTAATCTGTAGGTTAGAAACTTCTTCCTTTTACAATATTAACTGGTCTACTCAGACGAGAAATGAAAGGAGACCGAGTTACCTTTGCAACATATCAAAAGCCAATGTAATTCAATTTTCTTGATAAAAAATAAAAGAAATTTAGAAGAAAGCTGATAACCCTGATCTCAATCGGCCGTGAGAGAGTGTACTGATACATAATATTTGTCACTGACACACAGTGACCAAGAAATTCAATGAGGGTGGTCTGGAGATGTTTAAATCCTCGAATCGCATTGTAGATTGCCATTTTTTAGAACCAGAACCAAAAAAAAAAAAAAAATTCTAGGGACATGTATAGCATCAGGAGACATTGACATCATCTAAAGAAGGCTTGAATTTGAGTCTCTGCAAATGCAGGGCCTTTCTTGCTGTTTCCATCAATGGTTCCTTCTGTAACGCCAATCTTTCCAGCACCAAGGTCAATTTATCCCCAAGGCATAGTTTCAAACAAATACTAATTTCATAAGAACCTTTCAATTTAAGAAGCAGTAACTCAAATAAAAGAGTGCCACAAAAACAAGTGCAAAAAGCTACCAAATCCCATTGGAAGTAAACGGGAGAGAAGGGGGTGTTTACCAGGGGCCACATAATAATTAATGGTTTTAATCTCAAGTCTATTCAAGGTAGTTAATATAAGGCAGTTCATGGGTTCTAGAGAGTAAACAAGTCAAATGTAGACATAATACACACAGTTTTTGCAACAGTCTCGCAGCCAATACTCTAAAATCAAACAGGAATGTTAGGATAGATAATGGGTAGAATCAAATTTACATGCCTCAGCAAGGATTTCCTTGTTGAAGTATGCAACTTTAAATGGGTCATGTCATGTCGAGGCTTCCCCTTCCAAGCGTATTCTCTTGGGTCCTTTCTCCTCGCCTTGACCGCAGGCTGTCATCACCTTGTTTTCTTTGGCCTCCACTGAACATCTCTTGTAAGGTTTAAATCCTGTTCTACGCGCCTTGAGCTTTCCATGTCCAAGTCCAATTGTCAGAAGTCCCTGCTCCTCGTTACTTTCACATCTAGATGATGCAATATTTTTCTCAGCTTCTTGTTGGCCAGAGGAGGGTACCCGGGTCTTACTGCTAATATCTAACAGTAATGCACCCCCATCTTTCAGACTAGTGATTTCCTTTTCATCATTGTCCTGATAGCCCATACTCTTTATATCATGCGGTGGCGAAAAGCTTTGAGGCAATACTTCTCTGGAGAACAAAGCTTGAAAAGCCAGTCGCCCCTGACAAATATGCATCATCGTGATAATAAGGCTCTAATTTTTTAGCATAATACAAAGTGGTTAAAACTACCTCACAGATAAAATTATCTTAATACCTCTTCAGAAACCTCCTTCCAGGAATCACTTGTGCTGCTGCCGCTTCTACTTCGACGGCCAATAGACTCAGCAGCTGGATGATTTGGATCTGCTTCCTTAAGCTCTTCCTTGCCTTTCTCATGCTTCTCTAATGCATCTGTTTCCACTTCACTGCCAGAAGTTGTGTTTGAACCACATGAAGAACGGTCAACCTGTTTTCTGTTTTTTGTTTTGCTCGAGTCATGGATCTCATGTGCTATGGCAGTATTCTCATGGTCAGCACCTTTTGGCCCAACTTTAATTACCTTGAAAGCTCCACTCTCTTCAGAATCTGACGATAAATTTCCTGGAGATTTAGAAGCTAAGTTTTGAGCTTGCAAAGCCTCAGAATGTTGTGGTTCCAGTTGATCTTGCGATGGAGGATTATCAGCAATTGTCTCTCCTTTTTCTATCCTAGTGGCAGGGACTTGACCAGTACTCATTGGTGGAACTGCAGTTGCAGATCCTGGAGGGCAGGTGAACGATGCATGAAGAGGAGCACATAAGGGAGGTAGTCCATGGGCTGCCCACCATGCAGTTGCAGCCGCCACAGTAGCAGCTGCAACAGCTGCCATATTAGGAGTAGGATTTAGTTGCCTTGATGGAAGACCTCCTTGGCCACATGTGGGAGAATCTGCAGAGCTTTCTATATTTGTATAGGGCCAAAATGTCGCTGCAAAGCTAGCTGCAGCTTGGGCAGCAGGGTTTTGTAGCAGAGTAGAGACTATAAGACTTGAGAATGTGGAGGAGATGTGGAGAAATGATCTGTAGTCATCTTGATTATCTGGACTTGATGTAAAGGGAGGAGGAAAAGTAGGGAATGGCTGATGCATACATGAGTCTGGCATGTTACTTCGATTTTCTGTAGTTGCGGATGCAGCAGGATGCAAGTATATATTAGGATGAGTACGACTTTCACCCACTGGCTGGAATACAGAGTCCTGGAATGTCATTTCTGAGACTGGAGCTTGCATACAAGGTCCCAAGTGATTGTTGACGACGTGCACAGGGACATGCCTTGGATAGTTCTGCATGACCTGGTTCTCATCTGTAGGCAACGCACTGATTAAGTCATGTGGTTCCTTCCCCTGAACCAGTTTATCATGCAAGGCGCAAGAGCTCCCAAACTTTAAAGCTTCAACAATCACATTTTCCTGCACGGTCCTTTTGGTGTCAGGCTTATCCAACTTCCTATTGCCTTCATCCTCAATGGTGACATAGGATTCATCCATTGCATTCTCATTCACCATTGAATTCATCTTCTTTAATGAAGGTATAAACTCCCTGAAACATGGATTTCTTGATGCCTCTGTTTCTGGACAATTCTTGTTCACTGAAGATATAGAAGAATGGTGAGTTTCTTGGCCATGAGTAAAGACTTCTGAGCAATTCTCAATCTGGTTCTGTTTGAGATTTGTTTGCTTCTCATCTCCATCACTTTTCTGAATAATTTACGGAAAGATAAATGATAATGGAAGTACTCAGATATTTCAATGAATAAAATGACACAAGAGGACTTCACCTCAGGTTGTGGTTCTTTTTCCAAGTCCAGCACTTGTTTACCATGCTGAAGGGCAACCGAATTAAAAAATTTCCGATCTTTTCCCCCTAAATGTGTTGTAGTAGGACTAGAACCTGTCTTCCGAGGATAAGGATTATTCGGTTTCCTTTTCGGCCGTGGAGGTGGGATGTCTATATCAAGAGTTTGTCCTACTGGAATGCCTTTAGCAGTAGCCTCCTTTTCCAACTGGAAAATGGATATTTCTTAGTACTGACGGCCAAAAGACAGAATATTTTTGCACATCAATGTCATGAATGAAAAAGTCAGGGCAGGTGTAGAAATAATTATGTTAAACATCTCCCAAAACAATGATCACATCAACTGATTAAACATTGGCTGAAATTACTTTAACAAGACTACAGTGCCTATCTATGAAAGAATTCAAATTCTTAGTAACTGTATTTGTTGAGGAAAAAATATGTTGCATATGACAAAGCTTACTTCATTCTTACCCATTTTCCTTTGTCCTATGTAAAATCTAGCATCTTCTACATTCCTTTGAGGTCAATATTGATGGTTTTTTCAACTTCTAAAAGAGTTGCATGGTGTACAACCTTTTAATTTTTATGTCGTCAGTATGACGCAAAAGAAAGTGCAACAAATGAAACCCACCCCGATCACCACCACAGCGAATCAGTTTCAGTCCATCAGGTTTTTGTGTGAGGGGTCGATTCCATATTGGATATTATTAAAGAACTTAAGACTTTTAGGTTAAATGGTTTCTTAACAGGCCAAATTTGCTGAAGGATGGAGTTAATTGACATTTCTAACAACACCTTCAAATGCTCCTTAAATAAAAAAAGGGGGCTGGTCTGGCCAAGCAGTCATCTTGACTCCTAGACCAAACCAGCCCCCATTTTGCTTCAAAGCATAAAAATAAATGTTACAGCTAAGTAGCATGAGACTGACACCGAAAGAAGGATAAAAATGAAATCACAGTAAATTCAGAATCTTTGCATATTGAACAGGAGAATAGATGATAGACCAACCTCCTCCCTTCACTTCTTCATTGGAAACCAATTATAAATAAACTGTCATCTAGAGATACAAAGTTTGCTAACATCTTAAGTATAGTAGTGCCTATACTAAGTTTGGCAGCATGGCAAACCTGTGATCACTCTAAGCCCCCTCAGCATAATTCTTCACATTCTAATTAGAAAAATAAGTTACTATGTCTTTAGAAGAGTTGAAGAGTTGAAGAGTTGAAGGCGCACAAGCACATGGTACAAGATGCCACTAATATGGGGGCACTTATAAATGAGATACAAGAATTTACGAAGTGCCTGGGCCTAAAGCAGTAAACAAGTTTGGGACACTTGGGGAGAAAATAAATTTACTATGACAACAGATTTCAGGATAATTTGGTCCAATGTCAAGAAATTTATAACCGAGTCTTATGCAGTTACTAATTAAAACGGTATAGGATCTAAGGTAAAAGAAAGTAAAAAAGTACACAATTTCAGAAACCAAAGATAAGGAGACACATGTTTGCAGTAACTTGCTAACTTCAAATATGGTCTTTTGCCTCCATATGCTAACTTAAATCTTCAAAGTTACTGGCCTTTTGACAGGTGGGAATTGCAGAAAACAAGTAATATGAAACGGAAACTACCAAAACCTGAACTTCAATTCCATGGAAGCTGGTAGTGAAGCCCTTTTTAATGTGAAGAATATCTGACAAAAGACAAGTTCATTCTTTAACCAAAAAGGTTAAAAATGAATTCTTTCATTGTGGAGCTTCTCTACTATACTAGGTCCTAGATACCAACAATTCAGATAGAAAATTGAACAAGTTCAAAACATACACAAAAGACCAGCTCACCTGCATATATCATATAGGCATAAGTTAAATTAGTAAAACTACTTACATCACTCAGTACAACTTCTTTTTAAAGTTCAAAATCCGTTGATATATATATATATATATATATAATGTTTGTACAAAAGGACATGGATTGATCCTTTTATCACATAGCATAGCAAGACTTAAATCTGCCTTATCCATGTTATCATACAAAAAACTTCCACTCAAGTTTCACAAGCTTTGGTAACACTTATTTTTAAGTGTTTCCCAGGCATTCATAAATATGACAGTTTAATTGAAAGAAAAGGGCCAGGGAGAAATACAGCAAAGCTAATTTTTTGGACAATTTACAATAGCAGTATAAACAAATTTGAGAAACTTCCAACTCGAAACTCTCTACAAAAGGCTTCCTCAGAAAACTCACATCTATTGTTAGAGATTTATGTATAAATCTTACAAGATGTGTTAGATAAGATGCTTTTATGTAGACTTACAGTAATTTGTGGAAAAAGCAAAGTTACCACCATATTTTTCACTTACTTAGTAGAGTTACCACCTTTTTAATTATACCTCAATTAATTTCATGGACACATGTATTGAATGAAGCTTTATCCACTTCTCCACATCACCAACCTCACTTTCCATATTTTGAGGAAGTGCTTCACTTTTCATACTCGCTTCCTTTATATTTATGACATGATATCGACTTTTGATAAAATCAAGCATAATGAGTCTTTCTTAAACCTTCCTGAGCCACTTGAGCCAACCTGATGTCTGGTCCATCCAAGCACACATATTATATGGTATCATCATCCCATAACTAAGTTAACCAATATTCTGAGCCACGTTTAAGAAAATCACCTAATTTTGTGCGGCAAAAGGATCCTTCAGCAAATTTAAGTGCTTCGGGCACATTCAAACTTGATGCAACTTTCTTAGACCTATCATCACAAATTCCACCTATGATGCAAGCCTATTATCGAAAATTTAAGTTTAACTCCTACCCATGTCAAGAGCACTAGTCCATTCTAGTTGTGCTTCTCTAATGCATATCATAAGTCCATCATGCTAGTTGTTTCTTTGCATTCACTAATAATGAATGATCGTTTGTCGAATGTGCAAGTTATTTCATTGGACGAGCACTTCCAGCCAAATGCACATGATAAATCTTGTCTACTCTCAGGATTGCTTAGGTAATTGCATAATAGCAGTGCCCATCACTTATGAAATCATAAGTCTAAACATGAGAATCCTTCAAGCATCGCTTGTTTGTCTCACCCACTTATGAGACTCTATCTTATTCCTTCTATGACATAACTTCCTCTTGCCAATGTACCAAATGCACCAATCTCTTACACACTACCACTTGGAACTCCTAGGGGTCTAATTGTACATTTATTGCTCTAGGTCAAGTAAACGCCCTAGATCTACATTACGCTCGTTAGTAATTAACCACATATTCAATTATATGAAATATAATTTTCAAATCATTTAATAGAATCTAAATCTTCAAATCATTTAATAGGTGATGAACAATTTCTCATTTAAATTCCATAAATTCCTAGTGGCCAACAAAAGGTTATATTTTCTATATTCCATCAATACTACTTAGTCTTGGCACCAAACCATGGATCTCCTGCTATCCCTCATACAATGACATCCATTGAACATGATTCAATTCATTCTTGTTAAGTTTGACTTTATCCTATTGGAGCCATAACCTAATCCTTTCCCAAAAAAAATCAGTTAATCAGCGCCGGCCTTAAAATGAAAAAAAGAATGGATTTTAATTTCATCTTATCGATGATTTTCTAAAGGAAGGATAGCATAGCTTGCCATGCCATGACCAGAGTTCACAGTTGATTCTCTAAAAGGAAAAGAAAAGAGCAGTAATCTCCTGTTCCTGGTACAACCATACATCTTCCTATGCTTTGTTCTGGATAGACGTCTTCTATTCATAAATGACAACTCACTTTCCCTACCTATTATGAAATACCACTCTTTTTTCTCTCAATAATCAAAGGGTCTTAATTTAGAATGACGCACATAAACAACAAATCATAATCCGAAACCAAACATGAAAGCACAAGTAAAGCTCAATAGAACATAAAATTTGAGATCAAGAAGTTAACTCAGTTGCAGACTTGAAGGACAAAAAAAGTTTCAGACATCAAAGAACAGAACGAGTTAATTACAATCAATATACAGTTATGCAAAACAGTAATAACTAACCTTAGAGAAAAACTTCTGTGCATGACTTCTGATCTGTACAGCAGTCTTTGTACCTATATGCTCTGGAAGGCAATATAAAAAGAAGGAAAAAGCAAGAAGTGGGCAAAAATCTCCAAGAGTGAGTTACCTCATAATCTAAGACATTCCAAATAAGATTATCCAGATTATTCCTCTAAATAATTTCTGCAATTAGTAAAACAGATCACCCGGCAAAAACAACGGTGCTAGCCTGAAAAAGATTTAAGTAAGATATATGCAAACTATTACCTTCTATGCGCTGCCAAGCTCGTCCGTAGAGCTTCAAGGCCTCCAAGAACCTATTATGCTCCTCCTCAGTCCATCGTTCACGTTGCTTGGTTATTATGTAGGGTTTTCTTGTCTATAATTAACACGACAGCACAATTCAGATTCATAAAACACATTTTTTTAATCACTGCAATCCAAGGAAAAAAGTGGGGTTATGCGAGAGTAAAGAAAATAAATATCTCCTTTAACAATATACCTTAATAACCAACTCTTCTCCAGAGGAGTAAGTGTCCATTACCGGACCTTGGCAGCTATCGCTGCTTCAAATCCTCTCTAACGAGCAATGGATAAAACAGAAATCTCCTTTCATTCCTTGCAACATCGAAAACTATAACGAAAGCCGTTGTTTTTGAACTCCAAATGACCCAATAAACGAATATTACTGCAACACACAAAAAACCAACAGCAATCGATAGAGATCCGTCCCTGTTTAATTCACATATACTGTACTGTACACATGTACATGTATATGAATGAACTAAAAATCTGTAAAAATTAAAGAAAAAATAATTGTTCAAGAAATTCTAAGATTCCACCAGAAGACGAAGAGAGACACAGGATTCTCCGTAAGAACTAAATGTAAATTCCTTTATTCAGAATCCTCACCAAAACGAACGCGTAGATGCCAAATCCTTTACAAAAGTGAAAGAAGCAAAAAAAAAAAAAAAGAAACGGAAAAAGGAAAAAGGAACATGAATTAGTAATCAACAGGCGGCAGTACTGCACAGTATATATCAACTTCAGCAATACGTTATCAACTTCAAATAGCTCGACTTTTGTCTCGACAACAAAAAAGAGCTCAGAAGCCCTAGAAAAGAGAGAAAAAAGAGTACCTTCGAAGAAAGCCATAGTGAACTAAAACAGTGGAAGGACGTGGAGAATCACCGAAGACAGAGTTCACGGGAGAGTCACCGGAGAACTCATAGGTTTCGGCCAATGGTGGATCGGAATCTTCATAAACAAGTCAATCACAAACGGGGAAAAGAGAACACATGAATGAGGAGAGAAGGAAAAAATAAGTAAAGAAGCAGTAGAAGAGCTTCGGTGAGACCTAAGCCACCAGAAACTACAGTCCAGAGAAATCTCAGCCACTATAATTTTCTGTGGATTTATATTTTGTTTTCAGGGACAAAAAATTGAAGGATTATATTTGAGGCTGGTATTCAAGAGATGAATGAACTAGAGCGAGAGAGGGCTGAGATGGTGCAATGTGGCGGAAAATTAGTGGCTGATTGAGCCGAAGCCCACCCTCGTGCCCTTTTTCTATTTTTCCTCTTTCCCAAATTGCCCTCCCAACACATCTTCAAATATCAGCCACAAAATCACAGCCACCGTGAAGTCCGCAAAAGCGCGTCCAGGTGTGCCTCCCCGTGGGCCCCTATCATGACGTGGCTTTTTCTGGAACCACCTGTTCTGTTTTCTCCGGTGACCCTGGTACGGTACTTGTGAAAAAAGCGGGCCTTATTTTGCCAGCGTGGAATGTGAACAGCTACGTGGCGGTAATTTAGGCATGGTGATGAGATTGTACGGACAGCGAAATTCACCGGCGACATCAACCGCCGCTTGATGCAGGGTACGTGAGGATGGAACGGTGCATGATCCCCGGGAGCCAGTGTTTGGTGGTGGTGATGATTGGAATAAGGTCAACGTCAGAGACTGCTGCGCGCTTTTGAGAACCAGACCGTCCATCTGTCCGGTGTTGATTTGTTACAGAAATGGGGCAGGTGATTGAGGCGGAACGGGGTACAGATCCTCTGTACCCTTATCCTGTACCTATTCTGTCCCCTTTTGATCTCAACTATCCAATACAATGCGTTAGATGGTTGAGATCCAAAGGGACAGGGGATATTGGGTAAAAGGGGACAGAGAATCTACCCCCGTGGAACGAAATATAATGGAACGAAATAAATATCAGAAATAGTGAGATGTTTGGTTGTGGTGGACAGAACAGAAATTTCTGTTTCCGTTTCGAGGACAGAATGCGTTTGATTGCAATGAACAGAACGAATAATAATAATAATAAATCTGAATTATAATAAATACAAAATATATAATAATAATAATAATAATAATAATAATAATAATAATAATAATAGTACTAATAAATACAAAATGATGCTTAATAATAATAATAATACATGTACAGCTACTAATAACAGTAATAATAATAATAATAATAATAAGAAGAAGAAATTTATTATAATAATAAAAAATGTATGATAAAAATAATAATAATATTAAGAACAATAATAATTAATAAAAAAATTAATAATAATAATAATAATAATGTTATAATACAAATAATAATAATAATAATAATAAATTTATTATAATAATAAAAAATGTATGATAACAATAATATTAATATTAAGAACAACAATAATTAATACAAAATTAATAATAATAATATTCATAATAAAAAATAAATAAAAATGTTATAATACTAATAATAATAACAACAACAACAATAATAAGAAGAAGAAAAAGAAATTTATTATTATAATAAAAAATGTATGATAACAATAATAATATTATTAAGAACAAAAATAATTAATACAAAATTAATAATAATAATAATAATAAATAAAAATGTTATAATACTAATAATAATAACAATAATAATAATAATAATAATAATAAATGTATGATAACAATAATAATAATATTATGAGCAACAATAATTAATACAAAATTAATAATACTACTAATAATAATAATAATAATATTCATAATAATAATAATAAAATAAAAATTTTATAATACTAATAATAATAATAACAATAATAATAATAATAATATTTATTATAATAATTAAAATGTATGATAACAATAATAATAATAATATTAAGAACAGCAATAATTAATACAAAATTAATAATAATAATAATAATATTCATAATAAAAAAATAAAAATGTTATAATACTAATAATAATAATAAGAAGAAGAAGACGAAGAAGAAGAAGAAGAAAAAGAAGAAATTTTTTATAATAATAAAAAATGTATGATAACAATAATAATAATATTAAGAACAACAATAATTAATACAAAATTAATAATAA